>CAUHTR010001100.1:0-90467 GCA_959609185.1 Schmidtea polychroa
CAACGGTACCCTTGATCACATGTAGATGATATTCTTCTTTCCTTGACATCTCGACTTCTTCTGCTAATCGCAATTTTGACATCCTCATGATCGTAAACATTTGGATCTTCATTTTTCGGTCATCCATTCTTAAATAATTTGGGATTTGGAGATTGTCGTTGATCCGGTATACTTTTTGTCCGGCATGATTGTTCTTCATTTTGATGTAGCTGTCGTAGGTCGACCTTGCCAATTGTATTTGTTCCATTTTTTTTTCTACAATAGTTATATAATTAAAATTTGAAGTTAATTTAATTTTAACACTAGGGTTGAGATGGGGTACCCAAAGGATACCGTCCCACCGACTAGTTATATAAATAAATAATAATAATTACCGTTTAGTTAATTTGTTGATTTTTTTTTCTCAAAATTAATGGAGTTTAATGGATTTTACCCTCTTTTAATACCCTTATGAAAATTCCCATAACCCCGTTTTTCTCTCCCCCCTTAACACAGCGCTAACCGATCAAATTGATTCTTTCCGTTGGCATTGAAAAGTGCAGATTCACAAGTAAAATAAAATGAAATATTGATCATATCCATAATGAAATAAAATATTAATAATATCCATAAAATATTTGTACTATATTACTACTACTAATTTATCAATTTTTGCACTACTACTACTTATCAATTTTTGCATGCAAAGTATTTATGTCTTACTACACAAATGTTTCTTCATAAACGATCCAAGGTCTCGCAATCTCGGATCGATTCGTAGAAGGTTTGGGTATTGTTCGAAACTCAATTAGCACAATGATAATGAGAATAATGAGAGAGATTGTTATAATGAGAGTAGTTATTAATAATGTTACACACACAATTTCACTGTCAGTTTTTAATGACGATATGGTTTTGTTATTAGTCATTGACTCATTGATGCTAGAAAAGATGATTACGTTGGCAGAGCTAGGGGTTCGGTTGGACTGATTTTGATTTGTTTCGATTTCCATACTGCGAGTTGATAGATGGAATTTGCACAATTTTATTTTCCACTAATGTTAATTGCCATAAATTTGAAATAGAGAACGTCTATAGTATTTTATTTTAATGAACACAAATTTTGACGTCGATATTGGTGAACGTTGACGAAAAGTTAATATTTGAGATTTATTTTTTTCATTTAATATCGATTGAATTTTTCCATAATAATATAAAATAGCTTTTTGATTGGGCTCCGCTTGTCGGGTAACATTCACTAATTGATTGAAAATATGAAAAGTAACCCGATTTGTTTCATTAACTAATCGTATCATATGTTGACTAGAGTGTATTCTGATCCATTGACTATCAATTTCAGTTCCGTTTTCATATAAAGATTTTTCATAATAATGAATCAGAATATTATAGTTATTATGTAATTTTTAAATTTGCATACTTTTATAAAGGGTTTTCTGCTATTCAATGTATCTATCGCATAATTTTGAAAAACTGCTTTTACTTGTTGGGATTCCTGGGGTTCCCAATATATGTCAATTCCATTTACCAGTGGTTCAATTGATACTCGATTATGTAATCTCTTTGTCCAAATATTAATACGTATAAGGTTTTGTATTTTTGTATTATTACTTTTCGAATCCAATTGCGTAATTAACCAAGGGTATTCATAATTCATTGTTAATTGTCTAGCCACATAAATATTTTTGGTGCTGTTCAAATTTATTGGGGGTTCAAAATAGTTTATTAGATTATTTATCTCTATTTCTTCTGCTCCTCCAGCATAATAAACCCAAACTATTTGAGTACATGTTGAATAAATATGAATTTTGTCTAATAATACAACTGTATTAGTTGCATATAACGGGAATACTCTCACTGCATTTACTGACATTATATTGATAATCATTACTGTTGTAATCAATAAAACTTTATTGATGTAACTCAATGGAGCAGGGTTTTTTGTAAACTTTTGTTTAATTACTGGGTTCCCTGCATCTTTATTTGGTTTTGATCTCAATGGATAACGTGATTCATCTTCTATTATCTTCTTGTATCTATTTACATGAACGATGATTGTCCCAGCCTTTTTATTGTTTGTGGACGCAATTTTAATTAGTCTCTGTCGTATCACACATTAGATATGGTCCTTTTATTAGTTTTCCAGTTCTCAGATCAAGAGAGATTCCATGTAGTTGCTCCATGACATCCATGCCAATAAGACATTTTACAGGACTTTTTCTCATCACTGATACCCAATGAATTATTTCTTGCTCTCCAATTATCAGTTTAACTTCTAATTTTCCCACAATATTTAGTGCATTATGTGACATTGATTTAATAATGTGATTCGTTGGTTTTATTTGGCTTTCTCCTGATACGTCAAGAAACTTTCCGCTACTATAGTATGACTTGAGCCTGAGTCTAATAAAGCTTCCACTTTTCTCTTGTTAAACTGTATGTTTATTCGAGGTTGTTTTTCCCTCCTACTACTGTTGTCATTATTGCATAGCTGCATGGTAGACCAAGCATATTCTTTCTTTCAATTTCAGCACTCGTTGGTTCAATCTTCTCTAATTCGATTGTGATATTATCTACAGGTTTCATTTCTTTTAATTGTTCATTTGGATATATTGGTGCTGTTGGTCTAAATGTCGGGGTATACCATCTACTAAGAGTATCAATCCCGCTTAATTTTGGCATTGGTTCAAGCAAGAACCTGGACTCTGGCTCTACTTTACTCTTTATTACACTTTTTTCGAAAGCATTTATACTCCGATTCCCCGTTGTTGTTATCATCATTATGATCGTCGTTTTTATCTTCCGACTGACACGTCGATTCCTCACTTTTTCGGCCATTTCTTAATTGTGCCCTTACTCTTGCCATTTCTTTAAATTGATGATCTGTAATAAAGAATCTAGCCAACAATGGAATACAACCAATAACTAATTTCCATGACCATCCCGATATTGCGTATATTCGATGTACTGACAACATTTGCGACACTACCACCTTTGCCGTTATCACAATCACGTAAATTCCAATTAGACCTGCACATGCTTGTCCCAAAAACATGAACTTGCCCCAAATCCTTTCCATCGTTTTATATGTAGCTCGTTTGAAATGATCAGGTGTTAGCAAATTTTCGTAATTTACTGTTCCTTCTCCATTCGGTAATACTGTGTCAATCATTTCTGAAATTATCCGTTCCTTTTTGGATGGAAACAACAAATTCCTTTGAGCTTCTTCGATATCTTCGCTTGCATACAAGCCCATTTGTGCCATTTTGTTTAGTGATGTGAAATTTATCAGGTATTCTAAATTTGTTAATTCTAGTTTGTCTGGAGTCTTGACCCCACTATAATCTGGTAAGGCTATCCATGAATCTGTAGCTAATCGGTATAAAGGGGCTAATAATCGATTGCATTGCAAAAGATTTGGTTTAGTTTGTTCATCAAGCAAGATTCTAGTTATCGGTTCCATAAATCGTACCTTTCCCCCAAAGCTTACTGGTAATTCATTCGTACATTTTTCGTATTTGGCAATTTTCACTGTGACTTCTTTGCATTTGTAACTGTATAATGCTTCTCCAAATATTCTCGCAAACACTCCATTTTCTGATATTAGCATAGGTGCTACTAAATTTGGATTCGTAATTGCCATCGCCATCCGATTTCGGAGAATCTCTTTATTCAACTTACAATCGTTCAGAATCATTTCTCTATATACATTTTCCATGATGTTTTGACTAAAATGAAACAAATAATCAATTTTATTATTAAAATAATGAGTAAGTTTAATGTCATCTCTGTGAATTTTAATTTTTGCTTCTTCCACAACATTTCTAGACACGTAAACACCTTTATAATTTGTTACATATACCATTCGACCACATTTATTTGTGATTTCCTTTTTTATAAATCGCATTCCATCTGCTGGTAACGTAGACATTAAAACTGTTCCCATTTGCTTTGTCCATACTGGGGTTGATTTAATGGTATTATTTGGTCTATAATTCATATTGAAATTATCTGGTTTATCTCTAAACTGTTCTCCTACTAGCTCTTTAAAGTTCATAGTTTTTAAGTGCGCTAAATTACACTTATTTGTTTCTACATTATAAACAAGAAATCGATTCCCCTGTTTGACAATGTGTTTGTTTCATATTACAGAATGGATGAGTTTGTAATTTTCCCGTATCATCATCGAAAGCTCCTTCGAACTCTCTCAACTCCGTGAGATACTCTTCTAGTACCACTGTTTGCTGAATAATTTTACCGTTCATTTTATATGGTTCACCTTCACAGTCACCATTTGCTTTCATAACTCCCTTTACAATTATTGTTTCTCGTATTCTATGGTTCAATTTTGCCTTTAAACGAATTTCTGGACTTATTTTTAATTCTCCTGTTTGAAATGCTGCTAGACAGTTTTCTGGAAGCACCTCGACTGGCCTAGGTATCGCATGCATTTATATGAGTGACGTATGGCTCCATTTACCACAATAGAATACAAATGTTGTATGTTTGACAATACACTCTCTCACTTGAGTTCTTCGGAGATCAGACTCTTGATACACATAATATTTTACGTCATTTTCTATTTTTAAACTGCTCGGATACACACCTGGGCATTCCGACATATCTACTACCGAATAAACTTTTCCCATTTCAGTTTGGGAACAATCGTACGCAACTAAAGATGATGTCTGTGTAATTATTGCACAAAACGTAATCACCATAAACATCGCCAATGGAAATATCATAGTTTTTCTTAGTTCTGGCTTAACTCTTTCATTTACTCGTCTTTGGGGTGGACTCATTTCTTGCTTCTCATTTTTCTTTTCTGTTAGAGATGAACACAGTGTTTTCCAACCACCTTTTTCGTTTACCCAGCTCATTAAATATTCGTTTACTAGCCGGGCAGCGATGTCTATTAAATTTTCTAACTTGTCTGACCTTGCGAACGTATGCGTTCCAATTTCTAAAACAACATAAGTTAAAGCTATTATTATAACTTCCTTATTAATTTCATTTTTTGCCAAATTTTCAATTACTGATCTCTCGCAAAATGTATTCTCTTCGCCAAATTTCTGCATCACTTCAGGAAGCCTATTCTTCATCTCTTTAACTATTTCTTTCAGTTCATCATCTACCTCTATTTCTATGTCGAACATTGGATATACTGCTTTAACGAGATGTTTCAACATTTGCTTAGTTTCGTCGACGTCCTGTTCTAGCCTCACTAATATTTCTTTATTTCATATAAAGTTCTAACTTTCTTATTTTGATTTCACCGTTTATTTCGCCTTCAGGTACAAGTGGCTCTCCTTGTACGTCTGGTTCTGTGGACTGATCTTTGTTATCAGGATCTTTTTGCTCATTATCACTTACGATTTCATCAATTTCTCTATTTCCTTCAACTTGTTCACCCTGATCCTCTGTGTCAGGCTTGTTAGACTCAATATTTGCTTCTAAACTCACTCCCTTTACTACGACTATATGGTTCACTAAATATCCCACTCGTCCATCTCGGATCAAATATCCATTTTCATCCAGCTCTTGTGGTACACACCCGCAATCATATAGGTATTCATCATCGTCAAGTTCTTCACCTTTGTACATTACTATAATAATTCCATCTTTTCCCAGCGTTTCAGCCGCTCTCTTCCGTAATTTTCGGACCTTTGCACACCAATGCTCATCTACATATTCCGTTTTGCCATATCCCTCATAATCTAATGCTATCAAAAATGGCTTTAACTCTACTCTTGCCTTTCTGAGCTCCTTGCCCAATCTTTGCAATAAACTTCGTAATAACTTGGCATATCTGGTTTTCACATGTAAATATGGTCGTATTGCATTCACTATTTTTAGTTTATCGTTTTCCTCCATTTCTAATTTCTCAATAATCTGTAACTTCTCATTGATTTCATCTTCATCTCCAATATATAACGCATCATTTAATTCCTCTAATATCTCCCTTGAATTCCTTTTGTCTATTATTTTACTACTCATTATTTCATCACTAGTAATTACATTTTCCATTTTTAATTCATTTGTACTTCCTGGTATAAATCCACAATCCACCAAAAATTAGTCATTTTCTAACAATCTCTCATTAAATCTCAACTCTATCATGCATCCTTCCTTTTTTTCTTTTAATTTATTCTTTAAATCATTTACACAATCATTTGCCTCACAACGACAACATAATACACTTTTATCAATCTCATTTACTACTTCCACAAAGATGGAATCTAACCCTGTTTTCTCTCTCAAAGCTTTTCCAAATATTTTCATTAATTCTTTAATTTCTTCTTTATACTTTGGATTCATATTATAGTAGTTAACGCACAAGCTAATTACACTTTTTATCTTTCTCATACTCAAAGATATTTGACTTAATTCTCTCAACGATTTGATCATTTTAGCCGACTCTATTTCATTATTTCCAATTAGTTTTTCGATTCTGGTCATTATCATTGTTGCTTTTTCACTTTCTAAATCATCTTTTATAACTCTCCTTTTCGACTCTTTTTCATTCAATTCCTCTTGCGACTCATACATCATGTGATTATTGTAGTCCTCTTCTGATTCAAACTTTGACATCAATCGATCCAAACGTCGACCCATTTCTCTCACTTCGCTTTCAATTCTTTCATTAAAATTATCTGGCTGAATAAAAGCTACATTATCCATCTGCGGTTTGTCACTCTGAAACCTAATCGATTTCTTTAATATGGGTCTTTGGAATTTATCCATATTTCTTGGACATGATCTAGCCATGTGTCCATAACTTCTGCATGAATGACATTGAATTTGTCCTTGTAGATTTACTTTATCTCTCTGCGGTGATGGTGATGTTGATGTTGATCTTGACCTGGCAAAGCAATTTCGTGACACATGCCCTTTTCTTCCGCAACTAAAGCATTGTAAGTTATCATTAGTTCTCTGCTCATTAATGTTCGCTTTAGTGAAACTTTTCGCACCATTTCCTTCTAACCAATCAGGCCACATTTGCCTTGGACTCCGTTGTACATTATTTTTGGACCAGCATTGATTGCTGTCATGTCCCATTCTTTGGCAATTATCACACTGAATCGGAATTGGGCTTCTCTGTACTCTATTTTTAAACCAGCATTGGTTAACATGGTGTCCAATCCTTTGGCAATGACTACATTGGATGGGACCTTCCTTTCCATCTATTTGAATATCTGTTGACTTGTTCGACTCAAATTTGGATCTAAATTTGGTGATGGACTACTTGTTTGTTGAAAACGATTGTTTCTAATTGGGGTTACTGATCTTTCGCTTGCGCCTGAGATGACTGCAAACGACTCTGATTTTGACTGTGTGCTTTTAAATTTAGCTCAATTTTCATTGCCTTTTTGATCAATTCATCAAAGTCATTAAAATCAACATAGCATAAAGCCTTTTTAATTTCTTTCTTTACTCCTGACAAGAATTGATCCTGCAATAATTCTTTACCTGCTTCGCCATCTCGGCCTGTTCTGGTTTCACTTCGAACGCTTTCTCTGCAAGAGTTGATAAATGATAAGCAAACTCACTTACCGATTCCTCTGGCTTTTGTACGCGGTTATAGAATTTCTGTCGCATTATCCGTTTGATATCCCTCCGATTAATTTCGTGGCTAAAGCGTCTTTCAACTTGGTCCAGTCATTTGCTACTATTCTTTTATCAATTTGTTGCCACGCTTCTCTGGCTGCTCCTTTTAGGTATAGCGGTAATCTTTGCACCATTATCGATTGGCTCCATCCATAGGCCGTCGCATACATATAGTAATCTGCCATAAAATCGACAAATTCCAGCGGATCTCCACCGTACTGATCCACAGGTAGTTTTTGGCAACTCGCATAATCATTGCTTTCCCTGGCATTCCCCACAGAAAACTGTGGACACCGGTGTTTCATCATTATTATTTGTATTATTAACTTGTCTTTGGGTACTCATTATATTCTCTACTAGTTTTTGGCTTCTCAATTTATAAAATGATCTGGTTAACACAGGTTTTACTCGTCTAAAATTTAAAGTATTACAATTACAAAATTTACCTTTCGTTTTAATTTTGACTTTTCAACAATCAATCGTTACAAATTTTCCCACTTTGCTTTAATAATAAATTCACCACTTTAATAATTCTCGAATAATGTTCACAACTTTCAAATAAACGTTTCACTTCAATATTTATTTATTTAATTATTATTATCTTTTTCCAAATTTTTTTTTTATTTCGATACTTTACTAATCTCAACAAATTTTCACCGATCTTTTTATTCTTCGGTATCACTCAAATATTATCACAATTTCAACAAATTTTCACCGACTTTTGATCACGTCGGTATTGTTCAATATTATAGTCAAATACTTTCACAATTTCAACAAATCTTCACCGACTTTTGATCACGTCGGGCTCACCAAATATGTTGGGTTTTCAATGCAAGTCGGTACTACGGTCTGACTCCTTTGTGTTCTTTTCCAAATAAATAAATAAATAAATAACCCAACACAAAATCTTTATTGACACTGATGCAGTTACTCTTTTACACTTGTATTAGTTTACTCACACTTGATACAATCAGGTTTTGTCTGCACTTTTCAATTGCCAACAAATCTCACGCAGGGGTAGATCTTCCAACGGGAGATATCCCTTTCTGGTACGTTCGATTTTTTTTTAAATGATTTACTTTCGGCTAACTTTGATATTTCCTTTTTCACTCTCGTCAACTTCTGTTTTCTTTTCTTCGACCAACTGGCATTTTGTTTTCTTGTCAGTTGCTTTTATACTCGCTTGTTAATTGATTTTATTTTTGCCAATTATTTTTGGTTCTATTTCCCCGGGCTTCCTCTTGGAGGTCTAATTTAATTGAAGGGAATTTGCTCATTCCCTTTGACGGCGCTTTTATCCGGCTAAATTAATTGCCTTCCCGAAATTGGATTTCTCAATTCGCTCGGGTTTTCCATTGTATCGGGTTTCCCATTAGCTCGGGTTCTCCATTAGCTCGGGTTTCCCATTAGCTCGGGTTTTCCATTAGTTAATTAATTTTTAATTAATTTTTGTTTTTTGTAATTTATTCCTTTTAGGGACCCCCCATTGATTTTATTTTATTATAGCTGAACTCGTCTCATTATTTAGCATCCGCCCATACCAGTTCCCCCCAGAAAATATTCATTTTTTAAAATTTTTGATTTTTAATTAATATTTTGTACTTTAAATTTTTATTTTGAATTTGGTGTTTTTATCAATTTTCACCTCATTTTTTGTGCCTCTCTTGTTGAACCCCAACAGTATGGACTCGAAAAGCATAACTAAATATCAAGTTTCTTTGTGAATTCTCTTAACATTCCTGATTCAAACGCCTTCCCACAATCAACTCTTATCTTCTTTGGGCACCCACATCTTAAAATCCATTTTTTCTAAAATCGTTTTTTTATTGTTTCCTCGTCTTGTTTTGTTATAGCTGTCAGAACTTGATACTTACTATACTGGTCTATTATACCCAATATATACTTCTTACGTCCTTTTGTTTCTTGCATTGGTCCACAAATATCCACGAATATAATTTCGAACATTTCGGTTGATTCTAGTTTTTTTACTGGTTCCTTCGTTGTAATTGTAATAGCCTTGGTTTTTTGACAAGTCTCACAACTTCGAATAGTTTCCTGAATCTGACTCCATAGGTTTTTCCCAATATATCTATCTTTCATATAATCAGCTATCTTCTCGACTCCAGCATGACACAATAATCTATGTATGTCCTTTATGGTTTCTTGTATCTCGTTTTCTGGTATCATCGTTTTCTTTCGTAATTTTTCTTCCAAATTTATTTGTTGATTGGTGCTTCTACCTTCTTCTCTGATCGAGTCTAGTAATCTAGTTTTTATCTTTCCTTTCTTAGCTTCTTCGGGAGTCATTTGACATTGAACACACGTTTCACATTTAGTTCTGGACACCATGTCTGCATTTTGGTGATTAACACCCTTTCTACATTCAACGATTATATCCGTACTGCTCAAATAATTGATCCAGGTTTGGAATTGTGAAGTAAATGGCTTTTTGGTTGTCATCATAAACGTGATCGCCTTGTGGTCTGTCCTTAGCGTGAATCTTCTTCCGTAGAGATAGTGCTTAAAATGAATACAAAAATAGTATACCGCCAATAGTTCCTTCCTTGTAATGCAATATCCTTTTTCGTGGCTCGTCATCGAGTGTGATCCATACGCAATTACTCTCTCCTTTCCATCTTTATCTCTTTGCGAAAGCACTGCTCCAATGGTATCGAAACTAGCGTTGGTATCTAAAATGAAGTTCTTTTTCAGATCTGGAAAGCATAGGATCGGTACCGTTGTGAGTGCTAGCTTCATTCCCTCGAATACATTATTCGTTCCTTCAGTCCATTCCAGTTTTTTGTTACTCGGACCGCTACATAATTGTTCTAACATCCTTGCTTTCTTTGCAAACTCACTGATGAATCTTCTATAATAATTGCAAATGCCTAGAAAGTTTTGAAGTTTCTTTACGCAACTTGGCTTCCCAAAGTTTCGTATAGCCTGAATCTTAGAAGGACCGGTTTTTACTCCTTCTTTACTGATTATGTGTGATGAGAATCTGATTTCTTTCTTTATTATTTGACACTTTTCTGGGTTAATCTTTAGTCCTGCTTCATCTATCGCTTTTATTACTTCACTGAGTATTGTATAATGTTTTTCTTTACTATTCGAATAAATCAGAATTTCATCCAAATTGACCATTGCTCCGTTTATTTTGCCTATTACCTTTGTCATCATTTCCTGGAACTTATCTGGTGCTGGAGCAATTCCGAACGGCATTCTATTGAAACAGTATTGTCTTTTCTTTGTTGAGAATGCTGTTTTCTCTTGCGATTCTTCGTCTAACTCCCCTTGGTAATATGCATTACCAAGATCGATTGAGCTAAAATAAACGGACCCTCCTAACAAATTTAACATCTCGTCTATGTTTTACATTGGGAATGCCTGCCTCTCTGTTACTGTATTCAGCTATCTGAAATCCAAGCATAGCCTAATATATTTTTTCTCTTTTTTCCATACGCAGATTAACGGTGTGTTCCATAGGGAGTTGCATTTCCGTACAATCCCGTTTTCGTACAAATTTTGTATTGCTTCTTCAATTTTTGTTTCCAAATTCAAGGGTTGACGATATGGTTTTATGTTTATCGGTTCACCTCTTGTAATTATCTTATGTTTTACTAAATGCGTGCGACCCACATCTCATTTATCCGTCATAAACACGTTTCCACTGTTCGTTTTTATTTCCTTCAATTTACTATCCTCATCAATCTTTAGATGTTCCAACGCTCGCATCAATCTTTCTCCATCCTTTATTTGTCTGCCGAATTTTGCTTCAATGTTACAAATATAGTTCTTGTCTTTTTCACTAGATTCAATATCTTTCTTTTTTGCCAGCCTATATCCAAATGCTTCTTGTAAGAAAACTATATTTTAATGTTTTTTATGATTTATTTTTAGTGCGTAAAAATTGTTCATTTAATTTCAATGAAATTTTTAATTAGTAAAGTTTAAGTGAAAAATTTTTTTTTCATATGTTGTTTTTTCATATAAATATTCAAATTTGCTGTTCAGTTTAATTTTAAAAAGTTTTTGATATTTGGCAATATTATTAATAATATTGTCATTTTTTATTTTTGTAATATTAATTTTTGTCACATATTTTATTGTTATAAATATATTTTGTTGTGAAACTAGCAATAGGATGGAAAATTATGATTTTCCACACCGGCGTTATAATCCATTAATGAAATTATGGGTCTTAGTATCTCCTCACAGAATTGATAGACCATGGCAAGGGAAAGTTGAAAAAGTTTCTCAGAAAATAACCGATTGTGATTCTACTTATAAAAATCCTTTACAGCCAAATGCTGTAAGAAGTAATGGTGAAATTAATCCAGACTATAAGTCGATTTATCTGTTTAAAAATGATTTCCCGGCTCTATTAAATACAGATTTCATAGTTCCGGCTGATGAAAATTCTGAAGATTTCAATTTTTTCCATACAGAAGTTGCGAAAGGCGACTGTTTTGTAATGTGTTTTCACCCATTGTCGAAGGTTACATTGGCTACAATGGAATTGAATGAAGTTGTTACTGTAATTAAGAAGTGGGCCTCTATTATTGAAAATGACTGTAAAATTTATGATTGGATACAGATATTTGAAAACCGGGGTGACTTGATGGGATGTTCAAATCCTCATCCACATTGCCAAATTTGGTCGACTAAATATCTACCAAGTATACCTTCGTTAAAAAATGACAATCAATTGGAATATTTTGAAAAGTATCGTAGTCCAATGTTGCATGATTATGTAAATCGTGAAATTTCTCACAAAAAACGAATTGTATGTATGAATGAATCCTGGATATGTGTTGTTCCATTTTGGGCTGAATGGCCATTTGAAACGATGATTTTGCCTCGACGAATTTATGTTAGGAGACTAAATGATTTGCTGGGCAATGAAGTGGAAAGTCTAGCTCAACTGATGCAAATTTTACTGAAGAAATATAATAATTTGTTTAATGTAGACTTTCCATATTCAATGGGATGGCACGGAGCTCCAACCGGTAGTTTTATTGATAAAGATATGTCACATTGGACGCTTCATGCAATTTATTATCCCCCTTTGCTCAGATCAGCTACTGTTAGGAAATTCTTTGTCGGTTTTGAATTACTAGCCGAGTCTCAACGAGACCTGACACCAGAAAAAGCAGCAGGAATTTTACAAAATGTTGA
This sequence comes from Schmidtea polychroa, assembly GCA_959609185.1. Taxonomy (NCBI): domain Eukaryota; kingdom Metazoa; phylum Platyhelminthes; order Tricladida; family Dugesiidae; genus Schmidtea; species Schmidtea polychroa. The sequence goes on from CAUHTR010001100.1 coordinate 12,784, forward strand.
AATCTAGTCATAATATATTGATGAGTTTTGTTAATTAAAATTTTTATTAAATTTTTTCAAAATTCACTTTTTCATTACATGATGATGAATATGTGTTTATCTAATAGTGAGACCTTGAACTAATGGTAATTGACATTCTAATTTGACTGTTGATTATATTTTTAGGTTATTGATATTAAATATTTACTTTATTTTACCACATTCCACATGCGTTTTATACGAGATTTTATAAACCTCGTGGGCGATACCAAAACTTTTAAACCCAGAACAATGTTATAAGAATGTAAAATTAAGTAAAATGTTGATGAATAATCGTTATGTAACTATCTGTAGCCCATTACTTTGAAAATTCGTACTTGTTGAATTTTAAAAGAAATATTAATTAGTGGGGAAATAATCGGGGTGCTATTAGTGATAGTGTGCATATGAAAAAATACCGTAGCCCCCAGCAGCAATTAAAAAAAATATTTCTAGGGTTATCTCAGAGATCTAAAATACATCCTCATTAGTGTGATTTTCAAAATAAAACCTGCAGCACTGGCCTCTTAGCGCGAAAAGTTTTTAGGCTTTAAACAATAAATCTAGTTCATTTTGTTTGAAAATTTTTAAATAAACCTTGTTTTCTGTAGCATTGGAAAACCCAAGTGGGATAGGTGGTACACCGTATGGTCGCACAGCATGGAGAAATTATCTACCTACTCTCAGGTTTTCAGATAAAAACCCAATAAATCAATATGATACATTAAATAAACCGTTGAAATCAAGTCAATAGAAATATATTCAGAAACAATTTACATAATTCAAACTTTCTATTATGATCTATAAACCAGTTCATTAAAGGAGATTGAATCCCATTGGGTATGATTTAGTATGTAAATATAATTCCTATCGAAACATATTTGGTGTCGCTCACCAAACCAATAAACTTGACGATCTTGGTAAAATTTTTGAGCTAATGGATAGAAGCATATTCCATTTTGTTCAGCATAATTTTCTAGCCTTTCACGCATACTCACAGGAGGACGTTTGATATCAGTGCCCAGAGCCATATTAAGCATTTGTTCCTGTCCAGCTAGTAGCCGCTGATCATTATACTGAGTATGTTGTCCTTTCCTCGAGTTAGACATCAGGCGAAGTGCCTCTTTTTTAATGGATTTTATACTGGGCAATTCATTGATTTCCATTGGCATTTGTCCCATCCAGCCTTTGTACCAGAGTCCGATTTCTTGATATGCATCCATAGATCGTGAAATGTTAGCTTGATTTAACCAAGAAGTTAAAACTTGCATCCATCGCGGGAAAAAATCTTTCATCAACATATCTTCCATACATTGAGGAGACAACAAGTCAGACCATTTCATAACCCAATTCCACTGTTCCAAATCCTGTCGAGAAGGATCTATCTAGATTTTATAATGTTGTTATATATGTTGTTTGATCGATGATAACGTTCAAGTAAATTTATTAAATAAAGTTTAAATAATTACCAGTTGATATTTTAGTATTGATTAAAATCGAAACTAAACATTTTACTAAGAAATCAAAATATAGAGTTAAATTTGTAAATTAACATAGTTAGACTGTATTTGGATATTTAAAGTAGTAGTATATATATATATAAAGGTGTAAGCGATCACTATTCGAGGTAGGTTAATAGTTTAGGGATCTGTCTTCAAAGAAAAATTTGAGAACTAAGAAATAGTTACTTTATAACGGTGTTACATATATTGTAAAGATTCGAAATTTTAAAGCATAGAATATTGAAAATGTTGCATATTTAAAAAATAATTGATGATTAAAAATACTCCAGTTACTTTCATTATGACAAAAAATCAAAATTTGTGATTCATAGAAACTAAAATATTGATTTCTTGTTATAGTGAAATTAAATGAAATCTCAAAAAAATCAAAGGTGACCAAAAAATTTGGAAATAGATCAGAATTTTAAAAGTAAATTGTACGAAATTAATGAAATATTTTAAAACATGTTCTTAAACCGTTATGAATATATGTAGTTTTAATCACAAATCTGTTTGGTGATTATTAAATACAAAATAATTGAACTGATATTATGTATACACCAATCCCTCGTTTTACAAAGTCTCTTTTTACGAAATTTCATTTTATGGCTAAAACTTAATTTAGGAACAAATTCAGTCTCTGTTTACTGAAAAAAATTCGATTTACGAATGTAGATATGTATATAATACGAAAAGTGACCAGATATTTTTTGTTGGAATGCGGGACATTTTCAAATTAAAACCGCATAATCCGGGACGTCTGGTCACTTTATACTAAACCTATGTATAAACTAATAACGTGTGCATTATGGAATACTATGACAAGAACACTATTTTTATTTCTTCACTAGAATAATTATAATGATTATTTAACCCACAACTTACAATGTACAATATTATATTATATAACTATACATTTTATGTAAAAAAAGACGAAAAAAGAAAAAAATAGAAGAAACAGAAGGAAAAAGAATTTGAGATTAATTTTTTTATTTAGAATTTATATTAGAAGTAATATATATATTAAAAATTAATGAAAATATAAATATAAACCTTTTTCAGGACACAATTATAAAAAAAATTTAAACTGCACTTTTGTTTTGTACACTTAAACTTTTTAAACTGAAATAGCAATCATAGAAATAGATTATTTTAAATACTTAGGCAATATGAATTCGCTAAAAGCTCATGAACTACTTAAATTGAAACATTTTATTTTGAATTTAAATAATTGTTACCAGTTAAACCAAAGCAGTGTGTTATTTAATTGGAAAAGTTATTTTGAAACAGATAGCAATAATAAGGTAAGATGTGTGCAATACGGGATAATTTTCAATGCAGGACATACGATTTAAATCCGGGACGCCTGGTCACTTTAATAATACGTATAAGAATAATATAAATTTACTAAGTTAATTAAATGCTTAATGTTCCTTTAATTATTTATGTAATATATATATATATATACAGTGAAACCTCTCTAATAGGACCACCCTTGGTTCCGGACCAAAAGTGGTCTTTACTAGAGGTGGTCCTATTAGAGAGGATTTTATTTTTATAAAGAAAACTAGACTTAAATTGAAGATTTTATTATAAAAACTCATCTAATGTTGTTTGTCTCTTCGATTTGGCTTCACTGTTATCAAAAACTATCATATTCGTCAACTTTTGTTCAGCTTGAAACATTATGTCAACCCTCAAGGTAGTATTGTTTCTCTTGAGGAATTTCTCCAACCAGCCATTACTAGCTTTAAACACATTGTTGTTTAGACTAATAGCTATCTTCTTAGCTGATGCTTTCAACAATTCTCCGTTAATAGGAAAGGCTCGCAGCACTTTGTTTTCATACCACTCTAGAACATACTCATTGATAAGTTTAAACTGCTGATTTGTTAGTCGTTTTAGTTTTTTATTTGCATTATTGTTCCAAAGCTCCTTTATTTCTTCTTTGTTAACAATGATATTGTGGACTTGCGTTTTACTACAAGAAAATCGTCTTGCAATAAGTCTCTGTCCTTCTCCTCGCTCAGAAGATTTAATAACATCCATCTTCTCGCTCAAGAATTTTATGTTTCTTGAGAAGATGACAAAAGTGACTGTGGATAAGTTAATGTTTAAATCTGATAACGTTGGTATGCGTACGTCTGAATCTGAGGTACCTATTGATCCTGAGGAAAGTACTATGTTAAATATGGAAAGTGACAAGAATCGATCCAATCGCATGGAGCCGAAATATGTGTTAGTATTGCCTTATTCGGAGGGTTTCAGAGAATTTAAACATAAAATTCTCAAATATGTAGACAAGGATCAATTCAGGATTGTTTCCACTTCTTGCAAAGTTAGCAGTATGTTTACTAGTAAATGTCCAACGCCAATTGGTTTGTGTTCTGAGCTTGTGTATCAATTTTCATGTAATGGGTGTAATGCCATATACATTGGAGAGACTGCCCGTCATCTCTGCACCCGAGTTCTTGAACACTGTCGACCAAAAGGGTTGACTAATATTAGTAATCATGTTAGGAAATGTGTCAGTAAAAAAATAGGTATCTCTGATTTTAAAATTATTTCAAAAGGTTTAAGTAATTATTGGGAACGAGTAACTTGTGAGGCATTGTTGATTAGATATTTAAAACCAAAAATAAATGATCAAGTTGCCCGCTCCACGGAGATTTTGAATGTGTTTAAGTAATTGAAGGATGGGAGTCGTGTTTGTGGTATAATTATGTTTGTGTTTTGTAAACTATGTAATTTTTTTAAATTGGTTAATTTTATGTTGAATGTTAAATGTTATTAAATTAAAATTTAATTTTAAAATAATATGTATGTGGGTTATATAAAATATGGTTTGGTTTTTTAAAATGTTTTTTTTTGAAATATTTTTTTTAAAATATATTTTTTTAAAATTTTTGATACAGTTTGGAGATGATTATTATTAGTTAATTTGTTTAGATATTGCATATTTTATGTCTTATTATTGATTATCCAGATTGCGGCCTGACGAAGATTGTTGTACAATTGAAATATATCGCGTTTATGTTGAATTTATTGAGTTGGCGTTTCTCTATTAATAATAATAATAATAATAATAATAATAATATAGAAGAAATTTAAGAAATAAATTCATTACTAATTCGGTTTTCCTTAAATCGTCGTTATTAAACCATGCAAAATCAATACACCAGAAACCGCTGTGGTGCGGTTTCTATAATAGTGGTTGGCTTTCTCCATTGAAAAAATTAATACAAAGTTAAAACTCGAAGTTTCTTTTAGAATCATTATGAAATTATGTTTTTTTATTTAATTTATTATAAAGAATGTACATCGTTATTAGTAATTCATATATTATAAAAAATATAGAGATAAAAATGGAATTAATGCAGACTCAAAATTAACAAATATTAATTAAACATTGATTAAGTTTGTTTTGTAGCTGAAAGTAGAGCTCGTTCAGAAATTTATCACTCCAAAATCTTCGATATTTTTTACAAAATAACGCTGCAGAAGAAAAGGATATTCCTGACTCGATTCTGATTGACTTTATTATTGTATACATATCTAAATGCTCTCTTCGAATAATCGCCATGTGAACCTCCATTTTCAAATATAGCAATCTCTTTATGATGATTTGCATAGAAATGGTATTAGTTGTGTACGTACTACTACTACGTCATCATTTATTACTTTATTTATTTCTTCTGTTATAATTAACGATTGAGTTTGACATATGTATGAATCTATCATATTCTGATTGGAAGCATTATGTTTCTCACATTGGTACTCAGTGATTACTTGGTCAATGAAAAAATCATTTTCTACTGTGAGACTAGGGCCTGATTTTAATTGCAAATTGTCACAAATCTCAAAGAAACTCCCACTTTAGTGGAAAATCTTTTCCGACAGAAAATTTAAATTTGCCGCCAAAATTAATTTTAATGTTTTTGATATCCCTAGAAGAAATGGGGATGCGTGATATTTGGTCATGAGTTACAAAGCTTACATTTACCTAAAAATTCATAATAGATCAATATTTTTATTAATTAAACCCGCATTTTTAAATGTATTAAAAGACTGCTGAAATTTTACGGTAAAAAGTTACAATATAATTACATTTATATATTTATATATAACCTTACTTTTATCTGTCGAAGAACTGAAGTCAATTTTGGTTCAATATATTTCTTTAAAAATGCACTCATATTCTGCGGTGCAAATACAGTTCTCCATGGCAACAGTATAGCATGTGCAGAATCATCACTGGCATGCCACGTGTTTAAACAAATACCCAGTTTATATCGAACGGTTTCATAAATCGGTTTCAAACTTTCACTGAGGTACAAAATCCACGGATGTAACCAACTGTGAATCGGTATTGTATCTTGGCACGGGTTCCAACTATCAACAGCAGCCTATGAATCAGTGAGTGAGTTTTATTATATTAAAAATGTTTAAGATTATTATTTTTGAAAAACAAGATTTTTAAATTTAAAATTAGAGTGAAAATCAATAAAACATTAGTTAATAACTATTTCGATAAAATGTTGTCGATGTCAGTTTAAAATTGACAAGTTCCACTGAAATTGTTTTCTTTAAGGGAAAATTCAAATATTTAATAAAATAAATAAAATTATAATTGGTACTCTGCTATCAAATAAAATTATTGATTATAAGTGCAAAACTAAAATCTTTAAAAAGAAAAGAACTTACAGTCAGTTTGACAACAATGACATTTTGAAGTAGTTCGTTTAACATAATTTCCGGAATATGTGGCCTCCAACCGTCCAATAACTCAATAAGCGGTGTCGGTTTGTGAGGATTCCATTCATACTGAATGGCTTGTTTCAAAATAGGCAACCAAGTTACACGAAACAATGATTCGAATACAAATTTATCTAAAACTTCTTGGCAAGTAATAAAAAATTCGATTCCTTGAAAGGGTTTCTTTAAAATCATAATAATATAGAAATTCATAAAATATCAAAACCTCAAAAGGTCTCCAGTTACGAGTTACAGCGGTAAGTAATGGACGCCCAATTGCTATAATTACTTGTGGATATTTTTTGCATTTTATTCTAGCTTCATCAATCCACGACACGAAATCATTGACATTGTTAGGATCATAAGAATTCATTTTCTCTTCAAATTTGTGTAAAAAATTTAAAACGTTTTCAATTTCAAGATATTCATCAGATTCCATTTGTTTAATCTAAAATTGGCGAATATATATTTGGTGTGAGAAATTTGCAAATATTTATAGATTTGTTGAAGAAAATTCAATTGACTGATGCCTTATGCTTATGGTGGTCGATTCAGCAAAATAGAATAAATATCGCATATTGAAATTTAGTTATAAATCATTCCATTTAAAGATGCTGATATTAAAAATACATGGAAATCTCTGGAAAAAATGCCACAAAATTCATGGAGCGACAAATAAATTCATGTCAGCATAAAAATTCTAATATGGCTGAATTTTTTTGCCAATAATTGTACTTGTGTTGCAGGATAAATTATATTTTTATTCATAATTTATTTCAATCCTTAGTAACATAACACAATCCACTTGACAACAGTCAATAATGATTTTATCAGTGAAAAACAATTTATTTAACTGTATACTTTAACTAATTCGTCATTTGCTAAAAGCGATGCAAAAATTCCAGAAATATATGACAAAAAGCAATTAGGTTGATAGATAGATAGATAAAAAAGATTTATTTTGTCTTTTAATTTCACCTTTGATCTTTTCTTAATTCAATAATTTTCATAATTATGTTTGTCAAACTATAAATCAAAAAATGATATATAAGGTACACAATATGTCCTACACACTTAATAAAGGCTGTGTCGAAATGTACCTTATATATTGTTTTGATCTATAGTCTTACAAATATTAATATGAAAATTATTAAATAAGATTTATTATTAAAAATATATAATTTCATTTTAAGACAGATAATCCTTAGTAGATTCTTTCGTGTTTTAAAGGTTTATTTTGATCTATTCAGACTTTAATAGAAAAAAAGTTTTAATACAAAATGAAATTTAAATCTCAAAACCAATCAATAATAAAAATTCACAAATAAATTAAATAAAGTCATCGAATAAAATCGAACAAAAATTTCAGATGAGTAAAATCTTTTATTATTATCAATTACAAGTTTTTCATTATCTTAAAGACTATAGATCAATATTTTTTTCAATTTACCATAAATTTTCAAGTTTTTGTGAATGGATTTTATATATTTGTTTAAAAGTAAAAACGAGTTAAAAAACAAAATCAGTAAAAATTACAAAAGCACTCATTAAAAAATATTTTTTAACATTTAACAAGGTATAACATTTTTTAAAAAAATAGCTGAATAATTTAGATAAATTATGTATCAATCGATAGAGAAAAGAAAACTTTCAGATAACGTTTGAAATTATTGGTAAATTGTAAATTTTCCATGTCAATTAATTATGTAATATAATCTGTCATTTATCTGAAATAATGTGATAAACATTACAGAACACATCGACTTCTATATATCAAATTACCTAATTAGGTCCATCACACTTTATCAAGAGGAAATTTTTAAAAGTATAATTGAGAAATTTTTTTATTTTGAAATGATGATTCCCATAACAACCATTACTGAATTAATCAACTAAAACCACATATAAGTTATTTTGTCACTAAAAATGTCTATGTCACAGAGTTTGATTGCAAATATTATAGTTACTCACAGGAAATGTTATAGTTTATAGAACGATTGACATCATATTTTTGATTTCCCAAATGGATTACGTAATGAACAACGTTAACAAAAAATGTCACCTCATTTGCGGAAATTGAAAGCTAGCGCATTCGTAAGGTTGATGCGAAATCTGAACTCGAATAAATGACTATTGAGTGGTACGTGCTTAATCATAGAAAATCGCATGGAAGTTCTATTGACGCTAAGATCATAATGGGAAGCATTAAAAGAGAATGAAGTTTTATATCTCGCATTGACTTAGAACTAAGTGAAATTTCATAATAATTCAGAGCAAGTTATCTACGTACGGTCATCTTTATGCTATTCTCATACTAGAAAGAATTAAGAAAGTAACATTTGGTTAGAAGTATTCTATTATAAGATGAAAAATTTGTAAAAAGAATTTTTAATAATATTTCCCCTCATAATATCGATTTAAATCAAGCATTAAAAGTAAGAGAACTAAAATTATAAAATCAAAATTCATAATTATTTTTAAGAATGAATAATTTTTAAACTAAAAACTAATTCTAAATAAAATCAATAAACCATTTAACTTTTCTATACCGAGAATTTCCGGGAAATTTATTCACTGGTGTTAAATATGATGATTACATTATAACTTTGGATCAGATTTAATATTTTATATGAAATCAACGAAAATTTTTAATAAAGATTTCCAGTAAATGATATCTGAATCGGTGCGCGATTTAAAAGAAATTCGATAAAATCAATGAAGGCTTTCTGATTTTTAATATATTTGAATTATTTTTAGGGTATTTGTGCGTTGTTTAAATTTGATGGACCGATTTAAATGAAATTAGTTAGGATCAATGACAATGTTCTTATTTTCTATAATATTTGATATTTGTTTGTTTTAAGTGATTTTGTGTCGCGCGATTTAAATGAAATTCGATAGTGTCAATGAAAATGTTTTGATTTTCTATAATAAATGATATTTCGTTGTTTAAAGTGGATTTGTTGGTTGTTAAAAATGGTGACGCACGATTTAAAAGAAATCCGATAAAATCAATGAAAATGTTCTTATTTTTTATATTTGGATTATTTCAAATGTATTTGTGCGTTTTTTAATTTTTAGGATTTTAGCGCCCATTTAAATATAAAATTTTCGAGTTTTCTGTGATTTTATTTTCAAATTTCTTTGAAACGGAATTAAATTCTCTACAGTATGATATGTAAATCTTTTAGAATTTAGAGATGCTCAAAGTTCTCTACTATTATACGACATCTAAATTGTATATTACTATTAATAAATGTGTCAAGTTATATATATATATATATATATATATATATATATATATATATATATATATATATATATGTGTGTGTGTGTGTGACAGTGACAACTCTGGGAACCCGGTATGACCAATAAACAAGTGACCAGCGCTTCTAGTATTATTAAATAATGATTATATAATAATATACATGAACAGGAATAATACAATGGAAAATCTGAAAAATAAAATGTCATTGACAACACAATATCATCAAATCAATATCCCCATTAGTCGTCTAGATTAAATCTATAAAGTCTACCTTACTTTATCGAGCTTTTCAATCTCACTATTGAGAACCGTTTTTGATTCAGTATGCTCGTTAAGAATATTTTTGCTAATCATCAATTGATCAGTCGTGTCTTTTAATATCATATCGAGATTTTTCATCAGCGAATTGGCACTAAACCTAATTTCTTTGTGAGCTGCTAAGTGACGTTCTTGCCAAGATGCCGCGTGAGATTTATGAATGCCGAATGACCCATCTTCTTCACCGGGGCGTTGTTTATACATATTTTGGTACCCTGTATACACTTTAACTTCACTTGTCGACATATCAATGATTTTCACTTTGGAAGTGACGCTGGAATTTAATAAATAAGAATAAAAACAAATAAGATTATATCGAATATTAATAAGAAATCTAGGATAAGAAAAAAAATACAGAAAATCTCTGAGGTAAAATAATAAAACCTTTCTGAAAAAAATATATTTTGTCCATATAAAAATCTAAAAAAAAATTGTTAATGAAAAAATTTTGCTTTTATAAATTCTAAAAAACTTTATTGAAAAAATTAATATTCCATTTCAAGGGTCTTATAGTTTCATTGATGGCGCCAAAGGACTCACACCACTCTATAATTGCTGAGTTTCTCTCAATTCTAACTTCATTTCCACATTTCACCAGCCAATTATCGAGGGAAACATTACTCCGGTTAACAAGAAAATTCTCAAGAATCCTATCAACCGTATTTTCATTCTCATTTACAAATAAGTTTATTAGAATTGCCTCTTAATTTTTCCATAATAATTCCATTATTATTTTAGTAAATATTTCCATAACAGTACAAGCCTGCAAAAACTGTTTAACTTAGATATCAAATTTAAATTTTGTAGGAACACTCTAAGCAATCTCATTAATTAGCATTTATTTTTCACCAACATTTTCTAGATTTTTGCCGGTCAACCTTACTGGCTAGAGTGAGCATAATTACATTATAATGGGCATTTGACTATAACACTTGCTTCCATTACTCATTTACCATTCAGCAATGATTCCAACACCATTATCAATTGATTCTATATTCACGAGTTTCCAATAATCTATTAAATACACCACCAGATTGCCCCAGACCCCTCTATTCCAACTTAACAATAAATAGATTAAAGAATTAGCACAAAAACATGTTTTAGAGCGCGGTAATTGATCCCTTTGGGCTATAAATCAGTAAGAATCATAAAATCTAGTGTAGTTTAATTCTAAATGGCAGATTGATTCTATGGGATAAACATAGAATTGTATTGCGTAAGCCCCAACTAGCAATCTGGCATAAATTCTAATGCCAAAATTCTACCTGTCAACATCAGAAACTCGCTTGCTGACTTTTTTCGGATCGAATTGTGATTCATTTATAATTTGGTCTAATGTTTTATATTCGGTTTTCACAAACTTATTGTCACTTTTATAAAGTCCTTTTCCACCTAAAATATAATGTAACATTTATCAAAAGTTCACTTAAGTTCACTTTTAGCATCATTGCTTTCATTTATGACTTTAGTAGATTCTTTAATTTCATCAGCAGTTAATGGTTTGGATATATTTTCAGCGCCATAATATCCAACTGAACCTTTGCCTTGTTTACGCTGAACTGCTTCTATTGGCGTAATAATTCCTTTTCCAGAAGGTCCTAAACCTTTGCCGGGTTCATAACCCATTTTCTGCATCATTTTTGTACCAAATCCTTTAGTATTTTTTTCCCAGCTTGCAAAACCGGATAACGCATTTTTTACATCTATGAGTTAATGATTAAACTACAAAACGTAATTCAAATAAACCTGATTTTGGTTTTTTGTTTACAAAGGATTTTTTATGATTGTCATCCCCAGAACGTTTCCGATTTTGTCTCATATCATCAGAATCATCACTGATAATATCGACGTGTGGTATGTCTTCGTCAGCTGAATCTACTTCTTTTCCATGTGTACCACCCTTTAAAATTTAATTCTAAGATATTGAGAAGAAAACATTAACCTTAATTCCGCCGCTAACAAAATTAATAGGTTTTTGATAATCAGCATCTCTTGAAAATTTTTTATTTTTACGTGAATATTTCATTTCGCTTTCATCTGAAGAGGAATCACCTGCAAGAAAAACACCGTATGTAGCTTGTGCTTTGGACATGTAGTTTCGACGAGCGAGTGGGTTCATGATGAATTCTCTGTCATAATCCGAGATTTCAAAATTTTCACAGTCAGACATTATTATTATTTTATATGGATAGTATATAATAATAAAATAATTGAAGAAATATAATTTAAAAGTAATTAAATTTAACAAAATAGTTTTTGTAAATATATCTTAAATATTTGCGATATTATATATTTAAACAATTTGTAAGCATTAAAATAATTGAATATTTTTTATTTCATTGTAAAATTAAAATTGAATAGTATAAAAATTTTATTCAATGTGTGCTAATATTTAGAGTAAGTATGCTCTAGCTACCTTAATATAATAATTGAACTTTAAATGAAATATTAAAATTCAGAATATAGACTTGAAAAATAATTTACTGTTATACATTTTGGGATGAGTCGAGAAATATCAAATAAAACCAAATAAACCCAAACTATGTAAACTTGAAGAGAAATTAACAAGAAAGTATATCGAAATTTAGGTATACACAACAAGAAAATGAAAGTAATCAGTTAATGAGACAAGCCATAAATAATAGCATATCATCAAAATCAATTAATCAATAAGTAAAAACCAAATTAATAAAATATAAAACGCAAGAAGTTACACAAGTAACATATTGACAAAGTATAACAAGGGAAATCGCCTGAACGGAAACATAAACTAGTCAGAAATACAAAGATGTTGATCAGTAATGGCGCTTGGCTAGAATAAAGCGATTACGAAACCAATCAGCCAAACGAAAACGAAAAATAACAAAATAAGAAACGGAAATTAAACAACCAATCAAAATAAATTCAAAAAATTTGAACTAAAATAGCTTTGTTTTACCAAATTAAAATGAATTGATCTTGAACTAAAAATTTCATCCATCTTTGTTTATGGTATGTAAATACATGTACATATTTCCGTTAAACTCAAGATTTTCAGTTTTTTCTCATTTCATATTAGTCAATTGATTTCGAATTTTTTTTTAAGCAGTCATTTTAATAATCGAGTGAAGGACCTATGGGTGAAGTGAACAGCTATATTGCGATAGGTTGATTGAAAAATCTTTTCCCGTATAGCTTCGGAATCACCCTATTGACATAGTATATGTTTGACAATTGCAGCCAACCGACCAAGATGTCCGAGCCGCAAAGGTGAAAGGGCCTTTTGACGGGTTTATATAAGCTAAAATTTAACGTCCGTATTGGTTTTAGTGTAGGTTTTCGAAAATTCCTGTCTCGGAGTGTATAAGTCACTGGTATTGAGGAAATATTCACACGTGTTAGAAGATGGAAGGACGTTAAAATTTTTGAAACAAATAGGTACAGAATAAATATAAATGTAGACAATAATCAATAATGATGCTATCTACGAGATGAAAAGAATAAACATTATTATATTGACGTATTATTAAAAATTTGATGTGATTCAATTGATGACATTAATAAATTTATTTTGTTTTAATTATTGTTATCGTTATTGTCAGTGGAGGATTTAGATTTTGGTGCATGGGGGGGCGAGGAAAAATTTCAGGGGGCGCCACAGCATTACCTGCTCAGGGCTTGAAACATAATCAGGGTGATTCAGAATTTGATACAACTTGCTTCAGATATTTTACAAGAACCACTTCTTCCTCAATCTGACTTCCTACAGATCCAGAACTCTACATTAATACGAGCATAAGCTCGAAACTGATACGAAAATTGTTTGAAATTGGACCATATCAACCTGGACTCAATGAACCATTTCAATTTCCGACAGAGGAATTGAGGCGCAAGTTTCAAATTTCTTGGTACACAAAATGTTTTGGAAAAAGTAGTATGAAGGAGGAAAGAAATTGGCTTGTCCATTCACCAACAAATCAAAAAATGCATTGCCAAGCTTACTGGTTATTCGCTGATTGTAAAACTGAAAATTATAGCAAGGAAAGGTCCGACCCAAATTTTGGAGTTTGTAACTGGAAAAAAGGCATGGAAAAAATCGTTAAACATGAAACTTCCAATCAACATCAAAGTGCAATATGTCAATATTTGCTAGCTAAATATCGCATTTCAAATGATGAAACTGTGATATCTGGTTTGATCAGTCAGGAGCGTTATCAAGTGGAAAAAAATAGAGAAGTTTTGAAACGAATGGTAGATGCAACGTTGTATTTAGCAAAACAAGGTTTGCCATTTAGAGGACACAGAGAACATTCTGGCTCTGACAGGTGTAATAATACTGGAAATTTTCGTGAATTGCTATGTTTATTGGCTAAATATAATTCCACTTTGGACAATCATCTAAAGTTTGAAAAGAAAAATGAACTTTATTTATGTCATGATGTACAAAATAACCTAATTCAATCACTTGCCTCAGAATTATCCGCAAATATTGATAATGAAGTTAGGTCTGCACAATTCTTTTCTCTAATTGTTGATTCAACAATTGATATATCCAGAGTTGATCAGATGTCAGTTTCTTTAAGATTAGTGTTAAAATCAGGACAAGTTGTTGAACGATTTATAGGCTTCTACACGTTGGAAAACAGTAATGCTGCAGCATTTTCTGATATATTATTAACGGAGTTACAAAAGCGAAACATTCACATTACACTTTGTAGAGGACAGGCATATGATGGTGCCTCTGTGATGTCTGGGATTAAAAATGGTCTTCAAACTAAGATAAAGACACTTTCACCAAATGCCATCTTTGACCACTGTTGTTCTCATGCATTGAATTTGGTGACTATTGAAGCAATGTCTCTTAACAGTGATGTTCAGTTGTTTTTTGGTACAACAGAAAAGTTGTATACTTTCCTTACATCAAGTCTACCACGACTACATATTCTCGAAGAACATCAGAAGTCTCGATATGAATCGACAGTAGATACTCTAAAACGACTTTCTAATACAAGATGGGCAAGCCAAAAGCATGCAGTTGATGCAGTTGTTGGATCATTCTCCGCCATTATATCTACTCTAGAAGATATAAAGTTTGGGGAATCAAAAGAACACAAAGGAAGTGTCAGAGCAGAAGCTATGGGACTATCTATTTTGATAACAAAATATTCTTTTGTTTTTCTGATGCTATTTCTACAAAAGCTGTTAGATAATATCTTTGTGTTATCAAACTATTTGCAACGAAAGGACATTGATATTGCGTTTGCAAAACAATTGATTTATGTTGCAATAAATAAGTTTGCTGATATGAGAAGTGATAAAGCTTTTGAAAGTCTAAATGTTGCTGTAAAATCATTTATTATCAAAAATTGTTCCTTACTAGATGTTGAAACAGAATTTAAAGAAAAGGAGTTGCAAAAAAGAAACGCATGGCAGGTGAACTTAACAGAGATGAAAGGGTTGATGATCCAACTACACGCTTCAAATGTGAAACGTATTTCACTGTCTTGGATACACTTGTAACACAACTAGATGAACGTTTTAATGATTTTCATAACACTGTTGCTTTATTCTCCTGTCTTGATCCATCACAAATATCAGAAGAAAATAAAGAATCTTTTCAAAATTTATGCGACATTTACAAAAACTATATTAATATTTAAGAAGCAATCCTAGAATATGATACTTTCAAATACGTGTATGCATCAATAGGCCCATTACTATCTTGTGAACTACAACTTAAAGAGGTGCTGCCTTTCTTGGTTGAAAAACAGATGGCGCCAGGACTTCCCAATTTGGCAATTCTCTATAAAATATACTTGACTCTTCCTGTTACATCTGCTACTGCTGAAAGAAGTTTCAGTAGACGGAAAATCATCAAAAATTATTTGCGATCAACAATAACAAACGAACGTCTGTCTGGATTAGCATTAATTTCAATAGAACGCGAACTGGCTGAGAACATTGACTTTGAATCGACTATAAATCCTTTTGCTTCAATGAAATCACGCAGGAAGCAATTTAAATAATAAATAAACTGGTATGTATGTTACATCAATAAATTTACTAGAATAAATTTACTGAATATAATGCTTTATAATAATATTACTATTCACTCAATACTCGCGAAAATAAGTAGTACCATCTTCATAATTTGTGGCGCCTTCTGAAATATTTCCTCGCCCCCCCCCACGCACCAAAATCTAAATCCGCCACTGTTACTTTTCAGTATAATTTTTCATCATTATTATTATCGTTATTATTATTGTCAGTGCTCGAAGTGAGGCGGGATAGCCGGGATATTATCCCGGCATTGATTATGTAGGCGGAATGGCATCCCGGCACTTCATTTCATATAATCTATAGGTTTATCCCGGTACTTATTTCATTTTATAGGCACACAAATACTGCAATTAAGGTCACACATAGTACATCCATATATGTATGTATATATATATTCTTTATTCTCTATTCTCTATTCAATTAAGAATTTCCCAAGCAGCAGAAATGGATAGGTAGGTATATTCTCTTATTTATTTTAGTTAAACCAGCAAGTTGTTTGTTGAGTTATTTATACTGCGACCCCCTCTATATATAATGTGTGCATGAATCCCGGGTGCCACAGCATGCCTATCCCGGCACATATTTTGTTCCACTTCGAGCACTGATTATTGTTATTATTATTATTATTTTTATTATTATTATTATTATTATTATTATTATTATTATTTTTATTATTATTACAATTATTATTTTAATAAAAAAGTCAACCATCTGGTTGATTGTATTTTCGCACTAAGTGCATTTTTGTTTAAAAAAAATAATTCAATAAATGAAAATAATAAATTTATAAATTGTAATTAATATTTAGATAATAAATATTATTTATCCCGATTATTAATAAATGGAAAATGCAAAATTACATGAAAAAGTTAAATAAGATTAGATTGAAGACTTATCACGTTTATGATTGCCTTATTTGGTCGAAGATATTGACGAAATTCAAAACCGTTGTTATTATATGCACACTTTCACTTACCATCAAAAACAAAATTATTTCACACACCTTTTGCAATTATATATTTGCTTTAAATGATAATGGGGTTTCATCTTACTTTTTAACTCATATTGATAATTCATCAATTAAACTAAAGACATTTTCAAATTGTATTATCCAGGAATTTATGCATCAGTGGATCAAAGTAACATTGAGTTAGTAAAGAAAATCAACCAAATAAAAACTTTTGTCAAATACAGACTTTGAAATGTATTATTATGAAAATCTTATGCATTTCTTATGAATGAATTCTGTTGAAAAAAAAGACTATCAAATTTTATTATAAACAAAGATGCTGGATAAAGGGATGACTCCAAAAATAGTAACAATTAAAATCTGCACTTTTTAAGACAGAAATTCTACTGACTTTAACAGAACAGTTTGTTGACATTCGAAATGGAGTGTCAACAGGAATTTCATATATAAGTCGACTGATTTCTCAGTCAAATCACCCAAAAAATAGGAGCTTCAAAGAAGAGTTACAAATTCAGAAATTGATATTGCAATATAATTTAGAGCATACCTATTTTACACATCCGAGCTCAGGAATTTGCAAGCATTTACATACACACACACGCATATATATACAATACAAATTGAAATATATTTGAGGTGATTGTTAATTTTATTTTTAACTATATTTCTAATTGTTATAATCAAATACATTTTATTGAACCAGTGTTTTTGTTCTTATTTATATAGGAACCAGCAAGTTGATATTTGAGAACATTAACACATGGATAATGGCAATGTTAGAGATCAGTGATCGTTTTCTGAAAATATTAATCTTACAAAGATGTTCTAATGACACGAGTAATGGCCCACGATAAAAACGAAAGAAAGGTAAAAATTCACTCCGGCAAATATGATTGCGCAATTTGTGATGATTGCAGTAGAGATACTGGGACAGATTAACAGAGATCGAACGATGGAGATGAATGAATAACAAATGCAAGCGATGTAAGTCCTTCTAATGGTAGTCTAGTAACCATTGAGAGGGATAATTTAGAATAGTTTTATTAATAGCGCCCGATGTTCTCCCGCTTCCATATATAGTTCCAACATGGCAGTTCTTATTGGTATATGAGAGGTTAAAGTAAACAATTGTGGAACCACATTGAGAGGCGGATAATCAACCCGAATACTTGAATATATAATTAAAAACGTTATGTTTAACTAGTGTTTGCAATTCTGGGAGTGTTTTTCAACCCCAGGATTTCGGGATTCGCATAATCTTTGTCGTTTCTTCGAATAAACATGGAAAATTCCCTACATCATCACATTTAATGATTGTAAACTGTCGTTCATTACTTTATTTGGATGAAATTTGTTTTTACTGCGGGAGAAGAATTTCATTTGATATTGAAGGATGACCATCGGTGTTTTGAAGTGAATGAATACATCAGCAACATGCAGCTAAAAAGCTTTCAGTGACATACTTTTTTATTTATGAATGAATGCCGTTGTGAAAATAGTCAAACATTTACCATGGTGACATGCAGGAAATGATGAAAGATATACATATACTATTTCCATGAGTTCTATTCCTCAGAAAATGGAGACCACGGTATAAATTGGTATTCTTTTTCCTTCTGTCATTTTGTGTAATTTGAGCTTCCTTGTGAATGCAAATGTATATGGAAATTCAAAGCACAGATCGATTGTCAAATCATTTGACAGCAAAGATGTTTTGCTCAGAGCTAACAAGAAAATTGCAGCTTCCTCGACCTTCGGTCTTCAAACAACTTTCTTGACGTAAATTCAGCTTGTTAATTTGTTATTTGTTCATTTTCACAACTCCCATTTTAAAGGGATTCCCAAGCAGCATTTTGATCTCTTTAAGTGTTGTGTTGAGAGTCTGAGGTTAAAATACAGTCTGAATACAACTACATATAAATAAAAGTGTTGGGTTTTGTTAATTTAAGTCAGTAACCTCTGACTCCTCGTGTCCTTTTAATCAAAACACTAAACTACCCAACGTATATTTGAATCACTAAAATAATATTCTTTTCTCAACAATAAACAATCAGTAATCAATGGTTCAAGTTTGACCGATTCTCCGCTCGGTGTTGATGCTTTCATAAAAGATAATATTCACCTTATAATTCCTTAGGTTCTCTTGACCAACGTTTTCTTTTTCCTCTTTGACTCGATCCTTTTTCACCTTTTTGTATTCCCAATCTCTATCTTCTTTTTCCCTAATCTCCTTTATTCGCCTTTGTCTTCTCCTAACTAATCTTCTTCTCGAATCCTAGCTAAGGCAAAATGCGATTTGCTCTGATTTTCCATTCCTTATATACTCTTTGAAATCGGGATGACAAATGGTTATTGCCGAGCCAATCTCTCACTTGACATTCGATTACACATATCTGCTTCGGCTGTTACCCATAATGGTCCAACGAACAATGATAATTAATGCCCTGCCCGGCCTTTCTGCACGCACTATCTTCTCCTTGTTCTTTTCCAATTAATCATTGTGTCACACTAATGGGCCCAAATCTTTCTTCTATTTACTTTTCTCTTTGTTTACCCAGCTCGGGTTTCCTTGATCTCTCGGGTTCTCCATTAGCTCGGGTTTCCATTAGCTCGGGTTTTCTATTATCTAATTAATTAATTAATTAACATTTTCTGTTTTTACACATTTGAATGCCTTTCAACCCTTTCTAACCATTTTCTGATAAATCCTTAATCATTATCTTGTTGACCATTAGCTAATGTATACCTGTCCCGTTTTCCCAATTCGATTTCGATGATTTTACAATTTATTGATTTTTTCGGATTTCCGGATTCTTGCCTTTCGTAATTGCTTTTGCCATTTCCTAATACTGCTTCCCTCATACTTTCCTTTATTATCAATTCTGTGCATGATCACGCTTTTATTTGTCTTTTTCCTTCACCTACTTTTTATTTAAATTTTCAACCTAAATTTCATTTAAATTTAATTTAATTTACTGACCTCAACAAAAGAATACTGACAAATTCACGAGTGTTCGTTAATATCTTTTATTATAAATTTCAAAAATCAATACTGTAAGAAAACTTAACATATATTATAAATATTGTATGCTTTTAAGTACAGTATATGTATAAATCTCAATTTATTTTATTTGTAACATCAAATTCGGGTTAATTACTATTTTTAAAATATAAATTATGAAGCATATACCTGGTGGGTTACAGGTAGACTACATTTTACCGTTTCGAGCTGTTTCCAGCGTAACCCAGAATACAATGATGTGATACCACTTGATACCCGTTGAGCAATCAACGTTGGAAGTGGGTGAGTGCTAGCAAAAAGTGAGAACGGTCTTCCACATTGTAATTGTCAAGTACTCGCACGTGTTCACGGACTACCTATTGACGTTTTATGTCTGATTTCATTCTGGTTCCTGACTCTTAACTGTTTTCTCCAACATTGTCATTCTATTCAACATTCCAATACCCCAGTGGTGGGGTTCAGCCGGTTCGCGTGAACCGTTTCTATTCTACCGGCTATTTACAAAGAAATGAAAAGCAAAGTAAACAATCACATACGAAATTCAAAGGTTTTACAGAAACATGCTTGGAATTTATGATTTGAATTTAGTTTTAAAATCGGATCAGATGTTTTTAAAGATATTAATTTTATAGAGCATACAATTTACAGTTGCCTCCCTCGCCATAAACTAATGGACGCAGTAATTGCTAATCTGAGAAAAAGATTAATGGATGACGATGACCATTTATTGTCAACAAAATATATAGAAAGTGGCATTAATAAACTTTTTAAAGTTATTAGCTTTCTGGAGCATGATGCTTGGATCATCGATGAGATTGTGGTTCTATGGATAGCTGCAAAAGAGAAATTGCTGGGATTCACATATAGTTTTAAATACAGCATCGACGTAAATGACTTCCGCAACTTTTTGGAAAATATTATAAGCAATCGCGGAAATTTATAATTCCAAAATCAATACAAAGAGCAAAAAACATTATGAATACTGTGGTGATTAGTTCTGCGGAAGCTGAAAGAGGGTTTTCTGCCATGAATCTAATATACTCAGAAAAAGGTAATTTATTTGGACATAATTGTATCCCGATCATAATGAAAATAACTTAGCATCATAGGCATTGTGATTCGTTTTGGTCAAGTGTCACATTTAAATCAACCTTGGTTATGCTATTTAAGCTCTTTATTCGGGGTCGCTTTCACTAAAATGTCCCTGCATTTAGCTATATAGTCGTCTCGACACTTATCTATTTCGTATAATTTTTATTTCCACCATTCCTTAACATTCGCGGTTTAACACATTCAGTTTCAACGTTCATTTCTTTACATTGAGACACATTCTCACTCCGCAAATATTAAATTTTAAATACATTTTAACATTCATTATGGTTTCCTATCTTAACAAAATTAATGCCCAACAAATATCCGCAATCATCCCAACAAAATTCAATCAATTGACAAATATTTTTTAGCAATGAAAATTTTTATAAGTGCGATTGCACCAAATCTAGCTCAATAAAAGTTCCTATGAAAATACTTATTTTTATAAATTTAAAAGAAAGCAAAACAACGTCAGAGTAATTATTCTTAAACAAGCGTTAAATAATAACTATAATTTGAATCATAATTTTTAACAAAATGATAATTTAAATCATGTCAACTCTAATGAAAGTAATATTAATAAAAATTTTACCAAGTTCAAAAATATTAGTAATATAAGAAATTTGAAATTATCGAATAATCAAAATGCAGGAAGTGATATAAACGATAATAATTTAACTTATATAACAAATAAATCTAATTTAAGTTATAATATAAATCAGACCTGTCCAAACCGCGGCCCACGAAGTACTTTTGTGTGGCCCGCGAACTTCTCTATAATTTGATACCATCTTATTTACAAAGCATAGAAGTTCCATGACTGATAAATCGCTATCAAATTTACTGCGTTTGGCAACCACAAACATTGAAATTGATATCGATACACTGGTAAACGATGCAAAGCTACCGAAAATTTCTCATTGAAATATAACATTTTTCATTTCTTGACAATATCTATATCTAATATCAAATATTTACCATATAATATTTCTTAAACATTAGTACAATTAATTATTAACATAATATCATTTTTTAATTTTGGTGTGCGGTCCTAAGACAGGCCGTGCAGACAGAAATATCCAATGAATTCAAAACAAGCGCCAGAGTATACATTAGTAACAACTGAAGGTGTTGAGTCCAAAATTTTCCGTACAGGCAGGCGTTTTGCTATCCTTAGCCATTTATTTTAGATAAAAATTCTTTGCATTGTGTGCGGCCCCCGAAAAGTTTTTTTTTGCATTGCGGCCCTCTGGTTTCCCGAGGTTGGACAGCCCTGATATAAATGATAGAAATTTAAATTCTAATTTTAACTTATGTCATAATGCAAATAATAATAATTTAAATAGTACTGATTTAACCCCAAACTATAAATTTAGTAATAATACAAATAAAACTAACTCAATTAATTCTAACTTGAGAAAGTATAATACAAAAAATTTAGATTTTAAAAAATTTATTGAAAATTCCAATGTTGAAAAATTTTTAGAAAATATCGAAATGTTAAAAACTAATTTTGAAAATACTTTAAATATTTTTAGCGAAAAAAACTTAGGTTTGTTTTAAACAGAATTACAAACCCCTTTTATAAAAAACATGAACGAAAAAATTTTTACCCTCCTTCGGAGGGCAAACGATTAATTAAAGGACGCAGCTCATTACCTTCCAGCTGATTCACAAATTCAGAGAGTGACCTATACTATGATTTCCCAAATGATGGCAATACTGCAACAGCACTTCTTCCTTCTGCTTGCCTCGGCGATCATCCCTGCTCACCTCACGTAGCCGCTCCAGACACAATTGATAAACCACAGCACAGCACTATTCAAATTTCCAATTCCTTCGCGAAATGAGGAAACTCAACAAGCATTATTGGAACAAGATCAAGTCAGACTCGAGTCACATACACCGCAAACGCGACATCAACACCGCTCTCTCCCTCAACAGACCGGCCTCAGGACCCAGCTTACGAGACAATGCCCTTCCGAAATCATGCAGCGACCCTTTCACTTTTTCATCCCACTTTTTGCCTGATACCATTACGGCTAGTGCAGCCACTGACATCATTTCACCCCTAATTGTTCAACACCACATTCATACTCCAATACCCTCTTCTGACTCCTGTACTATCAGCAACAAGCACATAACACCACAAGCTCAAATGTCACAAACCCCCTCCTGCACACAGGCCTGTTCCCAGAAGTCCGGCATCACTCATGACAATAATACCCCACCGCAATTCCATCAGCCTGAATATGCGCATAGTGACCATGGCCAACTTTCTTCTAACACGCGATCGACACAACCGAACCAGAATCAACACTTACTCATCACCAATTAACAGAACAAGTAATAACACACCGCCCCAATTTCGTCAACCCGAGTACCACCATGATGGATCGGACAACCTCTTTTCTGACGTAGACCTACCGCGACACATATCGGACTCAGACAGAATTGAGTCAGACTCACTGGTTAGCTCTATATCCACTGTGAACCCAAACCCATAACGAAACCTCATCACAAGTCAAAAAACGCCTATAAATGATCATATTTTAACTATAAATGTAACATCAATAACAGGATAAACAAAATGGAAAACGCCCTGAACAAAATTGCCCACAACCTCACTAAACTGGCCTCAGTCAGGAATGGCAAGGACGACTCCCAGCCGTCCTCACCGCACTCCAGCCTCTTCACATCAAACTCCGACTCGAGTAACGAACTGACTGCATATTACAACGCACCCTCAACCAGGCCCCCAGCCACAACATCCTCATCTTCTGCTTTTTCAACTCCGCTCTGTTACACCCCCCGACCCCCATTCGCCAAGCCACACTCTCTAAACGAACCTTTGTAATCGAACCGTACCATAACCGTACCCCTCTTATTCAGAGCGATGCCGCTGATATTGATGACTTTCAATTTACGCCTGACCCCGTGTGTGACGAAGCCAATCACGGACAGCGGATCACCACACCCACCAATCACAAGACCGAACATATCTCATAATCACTCATCAACGAATATCATGACCTTATCGCTGTTGACTTCCAACTAAAAATAGCGGGGAAAACTTTTCAAGTTATCACCGACCAAATCCCTGTTAATACCCCACCACCTCTTGTTAAGGTGCGAAACTTCCGTACCCCGAGAAACATGAAAGCACAGGATGTGATAGAGCCAACGCTATTTCGCCTGACCTATCGTGGCAAACTTGAATGCAGAACGACATTTCTTACAGCTTGGTGTGGAACGACATTTCTTACAGCTTGGTGTGGAAGTATCTCCATATATGATAGAGCTAAGTTCCTCTCTCACGCCTGGGAAATACATGGGGTCGAAATTAATGAAGTCTCACACGTCGACTGCTACCAGTGCAAGCCCAAAAAGGGAAATCATGTCAAATTCAAAGATCTTTATAATCATGTTGATCGACGTCCAAATCGACAAAAAAATCATCAACAAAGTTACTCTTAAGATCTCTCCCTCCCTCCGCCTCACTTGCAACAGGCCAATAAAAACTGCCATAAATGTCTGACTATTTTCCCCATCGACACCATTTCTGACATCTACGCCCACATGAAGGAACTTCCCCGAAATTTGGTCTTCGATCTTTATGATGACTTTTATTGTTTCTGTGGCTCATGGATCACCTTCCAAGCCACCCAGTCTCATGTCGACCAACACCACCCCACAGCTCATACGCCCACTGCAAACAGCACCTCAGCCCAAATTGATGTACATACCCCTACTTTTAATGCGATAAGGCAAATTATGTTTACCGGGAAGGAACAACTTCGCTACTAACCCAGTGAGGTTATTGATCTACCACTCCCAGACACTATCCTGTTCAGCAGCAACATCGACAAGAAATCGGCATGATGGTCACAGCACGCAATAAAGGCATGCAATGAGGAAATCAACCATATTTGTAGATCCTTTCATCGGCAACTCCCTTATTCAGCTTTCGACTCCTTACCCCACGATCTTATCTGGCCCACCCTGTCACATATGGGCCTCCATCAACAAACCATCAACCTCATTTGGGAAATGTACTCCAATGTTAACACCATCTTCGAATGCTAAGGGAAATTGTCCACTTCTGTGCCTATAGTCAAAGGAGTGAAACAAGGATGTCCACTTTCTATGACCCTCTTCTGCCTATCGATTGACTTCATCTTACGGACTATACTACGGGTACACCTTTTATAAGGTACACACAATATAAGTATCCTGGCATATGCTGATGACTCTGTTCTCATTTGCGACTCCTTTTCCCCCATAACCGCTGCACTAACTGAGTCGGTGCGACTGGCACAAAAGGTTAATCTTCGGTTTAAACCATCTAAGTCTAGCTATTTCTCACTCAACACACTCGACAAACACACCCCCATCACACTCTATGGTAAAAGAACACCGGTTATCGACGACTCAAACCTCTACCGTTATCTCAGTGTCGACTTCTCGCACAAAAATAAGCACAACATTGATGAAAGACTCGACAACGCTCTGAAAGACACACAACTTATCTTCCAATCCTACTTGCACCCGGCACAGAAGTTAATGTCCTACAAAATCTTTATACACTGCCGCCTCATCTTCACTTTTCGCAACTGGAAATCAGACATATGACTTTAGACTCTAAACGCCTTACGAGAGGGGTCGCGCAATACATTGGCTTTGACAAAAAACTTAAAGAAATTTTTAGAACCGCAATGGGGGATAAAATGATGCAATTTAACAACAATTTCATTTATGCCTCGGCAATATTGGAGGGGATGGGACCACTTCAGCGAGCGATGAATACCATATCCAGAGCATTGTTCACATGATCAGGTCCCTCAACTCCTGCAATCTAAGTTTCCATAACCTTGTCACCTCTGAAGTTGCACATGCAAGAGGCCAAGGCAACCTAGATGCAGCCTCTAGTGTGGCTGAATGGGGAAACATCTAAACAATTTCCTACCTTCTCCTTCTTTTCCAAATTCCGAAAATCGTCTACTAGACTGCTCCTCAAATACGGTATCTCCGCGAAAATCAAATACATTGAACATTCCCTGCAACTCGAGGTAAAATATCGCGAACGTCTCACCTACTTCGACATCGAGAACATCCATGAAACGTCCTCTGAACTCCACTCCATCATTGGCCTGATCCATGCTGAAAGATGGATCCGGATGAGATGCCAAGGATACATTGCAAAAGCAATCAGTGAAAGCAGCTACAGTGGCCTTTTTCATCCAAACTGACACTCTGTCTGACGCCCAATACCTCTTTCTTATTAAAGCGAGGAACAACCTGCTTAAGCTAAACTACTCTCCCCATCGGCTTAAGACCAATAAGTCAACCACCTATCGACACTGCCTAACACACCCTGAAACCCAGGCGCATACTTCAACCACTGTGATGCAAAAATCAACGCCCGTCGCAATAAACACTCCAATGTTCTACAGACTTTATCTGTTATACTCCTGTCTCTCAACTTTATGGTAGACGTCGAAAGGCCCCCGGAGGGGATATCAACGTGGCTTATACCTGACCTCCTCATTAAGTCTAACAGAAACCACTACTTGCANACATTAATCCTACACGATAATGCCACTACAGTCCGCGACTCGGAACCTGATCCGATACTACTCACTTATATTCCCTCAAATACATAACGAGATGTCCAGCTTTCGTTCGGGACTCATATGCTGGACTTATCGATAATATGTATACAGTGAATCTATTATCTATATAATACAATATTACCTTATTATAACCGGCTCGCGGAGAGCTGACCTCCATAGCTGGAAATGGAAAAGAAGGAAAACGTTTGCCATTTGAGTCCCTGACAATGTAATGAAGGGTGAGAATTTTTCCACTTATGCTTTAATTGGACTGTAATGTATTTGATATTAAAATAAAACTTTTTCAAGTATTGATTCCAGGTTTTGTACTCGAGTTCTCTACTTTTCCCTTGGTTATGGTTGTTGTAATGTATTGTAATTCTTTATTTTTTTTGGTTTTGTTAATCGTATGGTATGAATGCAAATAACAATTCTTCACGTTGTACGTGGAGAAGGTTTTTATTTTAAGTTTAAAAAAAAAACAAACTATATAGTGATAATTTACCATAGTAAAAAATCAGAAAAAAAATTACAAATTTAAAAATCGATATTTCAAGATTAAAACCATGATGATTATGATTTTTCATGAATATGTCTAATTAACTATATATCCTCGACGAATTTTACGAACCGCTGGAAATCTTTTCTATTAAAATATTTGAAAGAAACTCCATAAACCGTTTGAACAAAAAGCGAATTGAAAATCTTCCCCCCCAATCTCGACCATTCCAATCAACCTAATCTCGGAATTAATCTCAGAAACAAAGCGTTAATTTCTGAAGTAGTATTATATTTTGTTTTATTTAATAAAAGTTTATAAAAGTTATATCATTGTTGAATATTAATTTTATTTTTTTAACATACAATTGTCGCGTTACAAAACACAGCCTGCACCCCGATTGTCCCGCCACAAGTTTTAACGGAGACTCTTTCGGGCACATCAATTTTCTTATTACATTACATAACTAACAAATAACATACTACTTAACAGTTGTTATAAACGGCGCAATCAGCGACTACCTCGTCGGATGGGTAACTTATTTTATTTAAAAGATTTCTTCTGTAGTTTCAGATAAAGAGTTGTGAGGTTTCACCTGCTATTGTGTGGATAAAGCAGCATTTCCCTTTATTCTATTCAGACAATACATTTTCGATCAGTACTGTGTGTTTTCTCGTTAAAACTAATCTTAGGAAGTTTTCATTATACTATTTAAGAGTTAACTATTTTCGGAAATAGTTTATCTTCTCGGTAGAAAATGGTCTTTCGGACAATGCTTTCACCTTTCATTTTAATTAGTTTATCAAAATATTAATATTGTAATAAGAAATTTTTTTAAATAGAAAAAAATAGGAGATAACTTTTAAATACAAAAAAAAGAAGACATTTACACAACCGATTCGAAATCCGATATTCCATCATCAATTTGTTCTAATAAATTTTGCTAGTATTCGTTCTTACGTGTTTTCAATTCTCTACAATTGGTGTCAGAAGTCCTGAAGCAATAACATTCATAAGACAATCACCAGCAATAACATCATCAGCATTAGCATCATCAGCACCATCATAATAATAGTAACCCTTAATAATAATAAATTAAATAATAATTGTAAAATTTTAATAAACATGGTGGTTAAATTATTACTAATGGTATTATTCTAGTAGTAGGGTTTATATTAGTTTTTAGTAAGTTGGAAATAATAATTATAATAATAGAATGAATATTGATAATAAACTATAATTAAGCTTAATAACTGCAATAATAATAATAAAATATTACTTAACATGGTAAAGTACTCGTTATACGTTTTCTATAAAATTTAGTACCGTAAAGGGATTCATATAAGATTTTGTAATAATAAGGTAATCATTATAGGTTTATTATAAACTTTGGTTAGGTTAAGTACTCAATAAAAAAATATTGTCACAATAAGGTAGTCATCATATTTTTATTATAGAACCTTGTGATGTAAAATTCCGTCGTGATAGTGTCAACATTACAAATTTATTATGCAATGTCGTAATATAAGATGCTTAACATCAATTCTTGTTCTACTAAAGCAGGGGTTCCCAAACTTTTACCAGTCGAGACCCACTATTTCAGGGGTTCCCAAACTTTTACCAGTCGAGACCCACTATTTAGACCGCAAAGTTTTCGCGACCCACCTGTAAATAAAACAAGAAAAAAGCTAAAAATATTGATTTACATATTTATTTAACACGCATATTTAAGAATAATTAATAGGATGAATGAGATGAATGAGCCTGCTTTCTATTTTTTGCAATAACATCTTCGACATCTACTTTTATATTTGTTGTTATTAAGCGAAGTGAGTTTGATAGCTGTAATTTGTTGCGATATTTATTTTTTATTGCAATCATTGACGAAAATGCAACCTCGCATAGATAAGAAGTTGTGAAAGGAAGCAATACTTTTAACGCTGCGGTGTGTAAAGTTGGATATGTGTTTTGCACCGATAACCAAAACTGTAACAATTTCGTACCGTCAAAATGTAATTTAACAACACTATCTTCGAATAGCTCAATTAATTCCTCATCCGCTATCGTCGATATACCGGTAACTAAACCACTTTGAAATGGATTTTGAACCCATGTATATTTTTCTAGATTTTTCATTTCTCCATAGAAATAAAAATCAAAATTTTCTTTAAGTCTGTCCAAATGCTCAATTATTAAAGAAATTAAATCGTTATTGGGCGTTACTTCATTTTCAATGATAAAAGTTTGGAATCTATCAAAGCAGTCATATTTATTTTCTTGAACATTATTTTTCCACAACATAAGTTTTTCTGTAAAAGCTTTTATTTTACCATGAACCGAAAATATATCAATTCCATTTGTTCCTTGTAATTGTAAATTTAAATCGTTCAATTTCGAAAATATATCTGCTAAATAAGTCAGCAAAACTACATATTTCACATCGCGCAAATTTGATGTGTACTCATCTTGTTTATGTTCATGTAAATATATTGCTACTTCTTCGCGAAGTTCAACAAGTCTTGTCAGGACTTTGCCATTCGATAGCCAGCGGACTTCTGTATGCAGCAGAAGAGATTTATGTAAACTTCCCATCTCTTCGCAGAGTTTTTGAAATAATCGTGATTGTAATGGTTTGCTCTTAATAAAATTTACAATTTTTATAGCAGTGGTCAAAACAGTATTTAGACTTTTTGGTATATTTTTGGATACTAACGCTTCTCTATGAATAGTGCAGTGAGTCCACGTTGCATTTGGACATTTTTGAAGACAACGTGTCACAGCACCACTGTTTTTACCACACATTGCTTTTGCACCGTCACTACATATTCCGACGCAGTTTTTCCAATCCAGTTTTTTCAATGTTATATAAGTGTCGAGCGTATCAAAAATTATTTCACCAGTTCCTCGAATGATTGGTAATAATATGGATAAGCTTATTTTCTACCCATTCGGACATTTCATCAATTCTACGAGCAACTGTGTTATTAGAAAGTGGAATTGATTCAACTTCTTTTAAGCTCTGCTCTCCAAACATAATTCCAACAGCATCTTTTATAGCTGGAAGTACTAATGACTCTCCAATAGTGTGCGGTTTACCGGATTGTGCAATTCGCAAACTAATGAGATACGAGGCGAACATAGCCTTTTCATTAATGCTGATGAAGCGAGAAAATAGATTTTTTGAATTATTAAATTCCTGTAATTTGGTTTTAAAATAATCAATAGGCTTATTTTTTAAATCGGAATGTTTCGTCTCAAAATGTCGTATTAATTTGTTAGGTCGCATACTTTCATTAGCCAGAATTTCTTGACAAATAACACACTGTGGGCGTGGATCATCTTCTTTTCTATTCCATGTAAATCCAAATTTTAGATATTCAGAATCATATTTTCTTTTGCCACGTTTTGATGATTGCGAACTTGTTGAAGGATTCTCACCAAATTTTCTCTTATTATCTGTTTTTGTTGCTACAGAACCTTCTTTTTCTTTTTCATTTTCAATTGTTTGATTTTGCCCAGGAGTCCTTTTCAACCACTTATCCATCGCAGCAATGGTTCTTTAAAAATAGGAATATTAAGAACTTTATTTATTACATGAAATACTATAGCACTAAATTTAAAAAATACTTACATTTGATTTTAAATTATGTTTTTTTATTAACGAAACACTTTTATTAACAATATATATAAACTTTTTTATTAACAACACAACACCGTACTTAGTCCAAAACAAAATTTGCACTGGTTGTCTGAATATTTAAAGTTTGTAATCCTAAATTTCTAATTAACCGTTATTTGTGTTTGGTTGCCTGGTTAAAATGTAGAAAAGTGGTTGCTATGATGCGATTATTAAAAACAAGTTCTAAATACAAAAATTTGCTAAAAAGAAGTTTAATTTTTAAACCACCTAAAAATATGCAATAATTTTTTGTCGCAAACCTACTTATATATAAATATGGTGACAAGTTAAGTAAAAGCAAATTAATATGCTCAGTAATACAAATATTAAATTTTTGGCTAAATATTAAATTTTTGGCGACACACCGAAAATAGCTTCGCGACCCACCAGTGGGTCGCGACCCACACTTTGGGAACCGCTGTACTAAAGTCACAGTTTTAGATTCAATGTAGGATTTAGTAATGTAGGACAATAAACGATAAATTTGGTATATTTAGGGTAACCACTGTAACTATCCTAAGAATATGGGTATCACTTATACGGGGAACACTTATAAGTACAAAAATTCGTCGACCAGTTAGAAGGTTATTGAGCATCGGATTATTGATCAATCGGACGGTAAGAGTGGGACATGATAGTGCTAATACAGAAATTTTAGACGAGAAAAAGGGTGATAATTGGGATATTCCTAACTGTAATTATTTGATGGAAATAGAGAATCTCCCTGTCATTTTAGTTTGCTGGTAGTGGAATTTTATCAGTCCGCTCGACTATTGTTGATTCCAATTATTGAAAAATTGGAAATTTATCCAAGTCTTAAAGTCCTCTTTGAAAATTTTGGGCAGGGATACCCCTGTTATTTCAGTTATCAGCAGGTTAGGTTTCAGTATCAACAATATCAACAATCGCAAATTGATTTATAAATAAGTTATATGGTGATAATCGACTACATTATGGTGTTGCTAATTACAATGTTGTAATCAAATTGAGTCAATGTAAATTACACATTTACCTCCTTCAGCCGAACTCGACTTGAGAGAATAAACCCTTTGTGCCCTATATTACAAATATTTAAATGTAGAATTTAAGTGTATGGTATTAATGTGCTAAAATCTGTTAATTAAAATTTTCCTACTTTCCTGGCGACTCGACACGGTTCGATAGACCCTATTGTCATGAAGTGGTCGTCATTACACCAAAAAGCATAATAACGATGGACCCATAAATTAGCTTGATTTTAGCCCAAAAAGTTGGCATGACTATGCTGGCCACCGCAG
Organism: Schmidtea polychroa; assembly: GCA_959609185.1. Classification (NCBI taxonomy): domain Eukaryota; kingdom Metazoa; phylum Platyhelminthes; order Tricladida; family Dugesiidae; genus Schmidtea; species Schmidtea polychroa. Next base: position 44,835 of record CAUHTR010001100.1, read on the forward strand.
TGGGAAATCACTCTGTGTAACTCCATGGCGTGAACCATGAAGTATTCAGAACTTCTGGTGATACAAATATTCATTTTATATTCATGCTATGTCTTAGACCTACAGAGCCGTTGGGTGTTGTGGATCAAACAACGACAATGATTTGCTAGTTAGGTGCAGGACTGGCTCGAATCTCGAGCATAAAAATGAATGCGAATATTCCAGCTACTCTTGTTTAAAAAAATATAAAACAAAACGATAGCTACATGAGGTAAGGTGTAATGATAAATAATAATTCCAAACAATAACAACAAAAATGGCTTTACTATTGGTTTTCTTGAGAGTTCCGCAAAAATAATTTTTTTGGCATAAAAGAGTGATTTGTGACTTGAATGCATCAGTATTTATACCCTATTTTTGGTGTTCATGTACGTGTGCGTGCATTAGTGCAGTAAAACAAATTCGAATTATTTTAATTTAAATTTATTTCGATTCTTGATTTTTGTTGATTTTGATGGCGATTTTTGCAAATTAATTTTTATTTTTATTTTCTAAATTTTATTTCTGATTTATTTATTATTAAATTTGCTTTCATGATGGATATGGGTATTTACANATTTCTGATTTATTTATTATTAAATTTGCTTTCATGATGGATATGGGTATTTACAGAACATATACTATTTAGCCTGAAGTTCTTATTTTATTTGCTTTTTTTATTAATTCTGTTGGGGTTCAATAGGAAAGGCACAAAAATGAGGTGAAAATCGATAAAAACACCAAATTCAAAATAAAAATTTAAAGTACAAAATATTAATTAAAAATCAAAAATTTTTAAAAATGAATATCTTCCGGGGGAAACTGGTATGGGCGGATGCTAAATAATGAGACGAGTTCAAGTATAATAAAATAAAATCAATGGGGGTCTCTAAAATGAATAAATTACAAAAAAACAAAATTAATTAAAATTTAATTAACTAATGAAGAACCCGAGCTAATGGGAAACCCGAGCGATTTGAGAAAACCTGAATTAGCAATCCAATTTTGGGAAGGTAATTAAATTAGCCGAATAAAATAAAAGTGACGCGAGCCGTCAAAGAAAAGGGGCAATTTCCTTAAATTGAATTAGAGCTACAAGAGGAAGCCCGGGGGGAAGTTAGACCCAAAATAATGTGTAAAAATAAAGTCAATTACCAAGTGGGTATAAAAGCAACTGGCAAGAAAACAAAATTGCCAGTTGGTCGAAGAAAAAGAAAACAAGAAGTTTAGTGAGAGTGATCAGACAAATAAATAATTTAAATCGAACGTACCAGAAAGGGACATCTACCGTTGGAAGATTTAACCCTGCGTGAGATTGATAGTTTGATGTATTTAATATTTTATTTTGGGTACGCTTAATGCTGGGTATGCGTTTTATGTGCTGATGCATTCTGTCACAATCTTAACTTTAGTTCTAAAAATCAGTTTTAACCCAACATACTTTTCATTATGAAGAGACAAGTAAAATATTGATTAATCTACATAAAATAAAAGATTTGGATGTTAATATACCTAATTCCTCCATTTTGACAGTCTGTCTCGCGATATCATTTTAAATGAACATGGTAAGCTAAACATTTGTGTTTACTATAATTTGTCTAGTCTAGCAAATTTATACATAATTAAAATAATAAACCTAAACGCTTTCGCATGCTTCAAAACTTTATAAATCATTAATTACAATTATGGGAATTAAATTAGATAAATGCAGCAGTAAATTTACTTGATATATTAATTTTCTTTTGAATTTTAGGGGATTAGAAATCAATTGAAGGGATATTTAATAAACTAGAGGAAGCAGATCTGAAGATAAAATTATCAAAATATCAGCTCTTTAAAGATGAAATTTAATTAGGATTTGATGGCATTAAAACCGATCCGGAAAAAGCACAAGCAATAAAACAATTTGAATAACAAAAATTCAAGCCTCATGTTTTAGCTCAACAAAATTTTTTGACATTCTCAAATAAATAATATTTGTTTTGATAAATTCTCACTAAACAAGTTCGTGTAATTAAGTGAAAATTTAATTAATTACTTGAAAATTAATTTAAATAATAATGATTTATAATATCAACGAAAATTGATTTAATTTTTAATTATTCAATGAAACTTTTAATGGTCTTTCTGATCTTGGGAATTTTGATATGGTCATCAAATGGTAGGAAAGCGACATTCAATGAAAATATTTGTGTAGAATGTTCGGGTCGATACAAGAACGCTGAACTTGTCAATAAGAGATTCTGTTGCAAAATTACCTACTTTTGTTGCGGTGACTTGGATAACAGAAGCTGTTGTTATGATAACAGAATTATAGAATTTCAGAATGCCACAAATCACCTTAATATCTACATGGAAATGATTGCTGCGTTTTTTTGCTTTTTATTTTTTTCTTTTCCTGCGATGAAACTTTTGCAGTATTTGCTGTCTCACAGAGTTCCGGTTCTTATATTATAAATGATTTTTTTATAAGTGTCACTATTCAATAGATACACTGTCATAAAGATTTTACAAACAATTATGAATAAATATATAATTTTTAATAAACTATTTTTTATTAAATAAACTCCATGTTTAACCAATTGAAGGGGATCGAGTGAAATTTAGAACTTCATAAGAATTTCTTTTTAATTTCACCACAGATTTCTTTTCCATTGTATTTATTAAAGAGCTTGGCTATGAATCAGTAAATACATTAATGTTAGTCAAGCTTTTTAACCCATTAACACCCAAAAGAAAACTACACGTAAAAATTACAATTAATCGTTATTTATTATAACATTTATTTATTATTTATTATGACATTGGGTAAATTAGAACATTTATAACAAAAACATGGAGAAAATATTGAATTTTTTCATAGGCTACTAGTGCCACCTATTACAGGATAATTGTTATATAAAAACATGAAATCACGCTCTTAACAAGTATACCATGTGAGTACAGTGGGAGGTAATGGGTTAATAAATAAATAAATATATCAGTTTCCATGGAATTATTTCCTTGACAAAATTGCATTTAATTATGGAAAGTAAATTCATCAATTTTCTGTTAATATTTGTTGTTAACTTGTGTCCATCTGATTAACTATTTTCAGACAGCTCTAAATTCAAGTTCTGCATTCCGCATAAATACATGTCCCGAAATAAAACACTTCGTTTATTATCAAATTTAATTTAGTTTCTATAGTATATACACTTACAGATCGTATTAGAAAACTGATACAGACTTCTTAAAAAGGTTCATACCGCTACAAATACTCTTAACTACTAGTAAAAGTTTTATATTTTAAGTTGTTATATCATGTTATATGATGGATTAAAGAGTTTTACCATCTTCTTTGATTTTTGTTTTCTATTCTTTTAAAAAACCAGATAATTTTCAATGGATGAAATCAAATTAAATAATACAATATATTTCGGCTCACAGTCACTAACACAAACTTCAAGGTAGTAAAATGATTGAAACTATGACTTACGAGGAACAAGGTAGTTCATCTGCGCAGTGCAGAATGTAACTCCTTGTGTTTACTGTGTATGATGGCAAGTGAATGGTGGAATGCCCTAATTCTTCGGTGTATACATGTGGGAAGCCTCCACGTTTCTGTGCCATATTCACGAAAGGTAAGACGACAACCGTGGAATTAACGGGCAGGAATTAAATTAAATAGGAAGATCAGAACTGCGTCAAACCTCATGATACAACACTAAAGTCTCGTCACATTGGTGTCCAGCAGGTCATGTGGGGCGAGTACATTTTATTTAAACCGATTTTTTAATGCATCTTTGACTCACATACAAAAAATCTACAATAATACTTTAACTCTGTTGAAAATAGATTTTTTTGGAATTTGAGTTATATTTCTTTGATTACTGAACACGAGTATTCGGATCATGAATTTAGTCCCATTGAAAAACATTAAAAAATAACCAGACACAGTCAACAAATATGAACTAATAAATATATAATGCGATTGTTTCAAAGTATACATCCATAATATAGATCCATAATATATATAGATCCAAAGTATAGATACAAGTAAATTAAGAAATCTGGTGGGTTACAGGTAATCCACATTTTACCTTTCGTGGTGTTTCCAGCGTAACCCAGAATACAAGAATGATGTACTGCTCGATACCCGTTGAGTGATCAATGTTGGAATTATATCGAGTGTGTACCAGCGAAAAGTGAGCGTACCTTTATACACTATAATTTTCAAGTAGCTCAAGCGGGTTTGCGGACTGCCGATAGAAGGCCTGTGTCCGATTTTTATTTAGCTCTCTTTCCTAATGATAGTTTCGACTATGATTCGAGTCTTATTATATCATTATCCCTCGATAATCACAGATAAATAAACAACACATAAATATATTTTTCCCCGATGGCATTATAATAATTGTCCATTCCATCATGATTGTCCGCTGGGTTTTAATAGTATCCGGCATGCTTTGAGTCGAGCACGCCCAGCTCGTTTGGGGCGTGTCTTCTGTAGATGGTCTACCGTTGCTTTGCGGTTTCCGCCATCTCCGCCACCACTGGTCGGATCCTATTTGCCTAATCAAAGGTCGATGCTGTGCTGGCTCAACTGCGTCTTCAGTTGTCGGACTTGGAGCCTGAGCGCTTCTATTTCAACCTGATCCTGAAACGCCCTAGTGCTGCAGTTGTTGGATCATCTCAGTGGGGGCCGACCTATACGAAGTTAGAATTATTTTCGGCGATTGCAGTGCTAGTCTCAAAGATTCCAACAGTTGCTTCAAATGATAAAAAAACCTTGTAAATTAAGGCCAGGAAAGTTTAAGCGAAAGAGGTTTTGTGAACTGAAGATGAATCGGAACTCTGAACAGAAAAATTGTGAAAACATTATTTTTACTATGTTTTACTTTATTGCTTGCATAAATTTACAAAATTGGTTATAAAATATTATCGTTATTGTTTGATTTTATTTATTTGAAAATAAATTTATAAAATAAATGTGGAAGACAGACAGGTCCATTTAGGAATCAATTGAATTAAAGTTAATAATAAATAATATGAAATCAAGCAAAGTGTTGAGCCAGTTATTCATCTTGAAGTCAAGAGATTTACAGTCTTGGAACAATTGTTGGGCTAGAACTGATTTCCAGACCCAAAACTGTATTTTCTGACTGGGATGTGTTGGTACATAGCACGCATACCTAGCAATAAGTTTAAAGATAAAAATACACCAAATAAACAATATTAATAAAGAGCAAAACAACAAAAATATAAACACTGAAATTAAATAAAATGATACAAATGCAAGAAGTATTGCAAGAAAACTAACTCAAATATAACAAAGAAACATAAAAATTACAAAAAACAGACTCGGATAGCTTCGAAAGATAGTAAAACATTAAATTCTAGATGAAATTCCAGAACAATTCATAAAAATGGCGACATCCATCATAAAAGCCATATAGATCAACAAAAGTTGATAAAAATAAACTAATTAGTTTTAAAAATAAAAATTTGAAAAAAGAAATTAGGAAAAACCTCATGAAAATAAAAATTAACTTTAAATTAATATGGAATGTTCTGGAATTGTTCCAAATCCATCATGGAGGCAAATTTAGCAAAAAATAATTAGAAAATAAAAATAAAAATTATGGCACTAAAATTGCCATTAAAATCATCAAAAATGAAAAATAGAAAATTCTAGAATAAAAAGAATTCGAGTTTGTTTTAATGTATCAATACATACACGTGTACTTGCACACACTAAAATAGGTATATATACCAACGCATTTCAGTCACAAAACACTCTTTATGCCAAAAAACATTTTGACACTACATGGATCAACTGTAGAAACCAACAGTAAGGAAATTTTATTACATTATAATATTGTTATATTATGTAACCTTGTTATTTTTTTTTCAGTCTCTTATTAATGAATATTATTATGATCTATTTTGTTTCTATTTACGTTTAAACAAGAGTGACCAACGTCGTCGTAGACGCATTTTACTCGCAACGTTGATCAGCCTTGTTTCTAACTTAAAATTCTATCATGCACAAGAGAATGGGTCTACGACCCTACATGCACTAAAATCAAATCTTCATTACCAGAGGTCGCTAAGAACTAATGGTGTTCAACCAGGAGTAGGGCGGGTAAATCCATCTTGGTAGTTGGCATAGTCACAGGGACTATGCGGACGAAGTAATTTCTGGGATATTAATCGTGGGTGCATAACACAATAGGGCCTAAGTAGAGAGAAGTGTGCTCCATGACTAATCGTTTTTTGTCATTTTTTCACTACCCCCCGCGATGACTCATCGCAAAACAAAGACATGTGACTCATCGATGACTCATCCATAGTAACGGTGGTAACCAGGGCAAGGTCATGCGACTCAACCATAGCAACGGTGGTCCCATGGTAACTAGGCCAAGGTCTTTCTATTTTTAGTAACAATGTCACGTGACCTCATCGATGACTCATCGAGGTCATTTTATTTTTAACTAGGTCAGGGTCATTCTATTTTTAGTAACAAGATCACGTGACGTGATCGCTGACTCATCAAGGTCGTCCTATTTTTAGTAACAAGGTCATGTGACTCATCACTTTTGGCACAAAGACATTTAAACAAATTCATTTAAACAAAGACATTTAAACAAATATTTAAACAAAGACATTTAAACAAATATTTAAACAATGACATTTAAACAAATATTTAAATAAATACATTTAAACGAAGACATGTAAACAAATATTTGAACAAAGACATTTAAATAAGTACATTTAAACAAATATTTAAACCATTTCATTTAAACAAATTTTTAAATAAAGACATATAGACAAAGACTCATCGATGACTCATAGTTTAAATAGGGGGTACTTTTTATTTATTTATTTTGCACCACCCCCCCCCCCCCCATTATGACTCATCGATGACTTTTTAGAACAAACACCAATCATTTATTTTTAAGTCAAAGACTCATCACACACGATTAGAACAATGATTCATAAAGACAGCACTCCACTAGAACAAAGATGTTATTATCATTATTATTATTATCAATATTTTTATTATTATTATTATTATTATTATTATTATTATTATTATTATTATTATTATTATTATTATTATTATTATTATTATTATTATTATTATTATCATCATCATTATTATTAATATTATTATTATTATTATTATTATTATTATTATTATTATTATTATTATTATTATTATTATTATTATTATTATTATTATTATTATTATCATCATTATTATTATTATCAATATTATTATTATTATTATTATTTATTATTATTATTTATTATTATTATTATTATTTATTTATTATTATTATTATTATTATTATCAATATTACTTATTATTATTTCAAAATATTATTTTCAAAGTAAATAGAAAGTAATAAAAAACATTACCTTTTCTGATAAAGGTGTCATAATTTTCTCCATAAAAACATATTCTTCATAAAAAATTCATAAATTTGTTTCATAATAAAATTTCATAAAAAATTCATAAATTGATTTCATAATTTCTAAAAAACATTATAATTAAAATCGCCATCAACCATGTCAGTAGGAACTCTAATCTTCCTATAAAACTTATCACACCCGTGCAAATCTAGCCCCTGTTACCCCAGTAGTAGACCCCATGTATGTCAGAAAGGGCAAAGGACTCTTTCCCAGGTTTGACTGCCCAAGCTAGGGTATATACCCATATGATCATGGACGAGGAATAATAAGTGACAAAATATATTATAATTCAAATCGTTAATTACTTCAATTCAAATGAAAGGGTAATAAAAATATTAATAATTATTTCTTTACGATCAAAATGAATTACCTAATCAAAATCAACAGAAAACGATACATTATATTTAATAAAAATTATAAACCTTGTTGAAAAAAGAATCATGTCAGCCACTGTAAAAGTCTTGTCGGTGAAAGGAGGGCCTCTCTAAAACTCACCTCGGGTTCAAATTGTTACCCTAAATTACCATGGCACATACAAATATAGATCCAAAAATTTGAGATGAACCGAAATTTCCAATTAGACCCCTTATAAATGAAGCAGATCGGCATATTTTTGGATTTCTATCAGGCACCGACGTTTCGAAAATTATCCAAATGGATTCCGCGATTGGCCTAGAGTTTGAGAGATTGAATTTCTAAAAAGTAAACGAATGGAGAATTTAAAAAGTCTAATTACTCGTCATATTTGGGTGATGATAAAGCCACTTACTACCACTACGGTTAGGGATTGCTAGGGACCGAATACAAATCTAAGGCACATAGCAATACCCCTTCTCATAGTGGGTCCTAGCAGCATAATTTTCATTAAGTAATGTTGTAAATAAAATTCTTTTTTAAATATAATATTTATATATTAGAGTAATGAATTAAATTTTTGAAGGAGTTACACAAGAGTTATTAATATATACGATAAGATTAAGTTAGAAATTTTAATTTTTCTATTCTTACCTTATCCACCCTTATTTTGTTAAATCTAAATTTGTTAATTCTGAATTTAAATATACAAACTTTAATTTAGTAATTTATCACTTATAAATCCTTAATTTAGTATTCCTCAAACCAATTTAAGTTAAATCGAAAAATTAAATACGGAAACCAATTAGCAGTTTGAATCCACTTTAAGTAATAAAAATCATTGTCTATTTGATGGAATGCGTATGATGCTTGAATTCAAAATGTAACAGTGTGTTTAAACGTCCTCGATTAACCGAAACCGGATGCATGAATAAAGATTCGATTTAATATTTCTTTTATCATCACAGGCATGCTTAACATCCGACAAGAAGACGGCCAAGCGAGCCCCTCGTCGTCTGCATCAGGACGCGGAGCAGCCCCAGAGGAGGAAGACGAATCCACCAGACTGGACCGTGAGGAAGAAGTCACCCGACTGAGGTCTCGGTGGATATGGTCTGGACCTACCAAAATGTGGTCCCGGTGACCCCGAAGGTAGAGCCCTCATCAATGTCACTTCCCTCGCCCTGATAGAAGCATTCGAGGACGTCAAAGCGGCCGTTAACCGTCTACAAAGGCTCGAGAGTGCAACCCTAGCACGCGAGCTAGAAGACATCGACGGGTACGCCAGATTACAGTGCTACCCTGAACGAACAGCCGCCATTCACCGTGGCGTAGATTGTCCAAGGAGCCCACCACCGAGCCCGTGTCTCACAGAAGAGGACCAACCACGAAAATGGGACGTCCGCTCAAAAATCGCACGGCATAAACAATTTAACAGTTGGGCTGAATAACAGCACCTTGTGATCATGCTTTATTTTGATTTGCTTTTATGACATGGCTAACTTAAATTAAATGATCCTTTGTATAATATTAATTTAGTTGTCTTAGCTTATAGCATAATTCACTCATAATGTGTTATTGTATTGTTTTCCGTCTATCACGCAAACCATGAACGTTTTTGGCGGAGTTCGTAAGGTTAATCCGGGGTTTATCCACAATCTAATACGGGTTACAGCCGGACGATCATAGTTTATGCAATGATGATTATAACGACAAGGCGTAGCATCCTGACGAGGATACGAAGGGACCGGTCATTAACTATGCTTTTGATTTAGTGTTAAAACTCTTGGAAGACATGCGTCGGGACCGGGAACGACCGCAACAACAGACGGAAGAATATAGGGCCAAACTGACGAGAATCAAAGCCCATTGCCGTAACTTTGAAAGCACTTGGTTCCCGCCAGCGGAGGTGCTGAAGCGCCTGAAACTGATTTCCCAGTTACAATTGCAGAGCGCTCAGGATCAAGTCGAACTACGAGCTCTCCGTCTGAGGGTGAGAGAACTTGAGAATCAGGTTCATCAACAAGCGATCGATCGAGACGTGATCGCCAAGGTTCGACCTCTGTCGGATATACTCCACCAACCGAAAGAGCTCGCCTCTTCCATTCCCCTCGAAAAAAGATCCGACCGGGAAAGGGTGCTCGGACCAGATTACGACAGGCCAGCCTAGTCCAAGGACCAATCAAACCAACCCTACCAATAACTACCCCGAAAGAATCTACCGGAGCATTATGAACTCTTGCCATGAATTGTATGATTTGAAATAAAAAGGTTGTTATTATGTTAACTCATGTGTATTCTGGTTATTCGATAACATCAATTAACACAGCGGGTACCGAGAGAAATCGGACATAAGCCTTCTATCGGCAGTCCGTGAACCCCAGAGGGTGCTAGACAATTATAGTATGCTAAGCATGCTCACTTTTTGCTAGTACTCAAACTCTTGGAACAGTACCAACGTTGATTGCTCAACGGGTGCCAAGTGGTCAGCTGTCAATTGTATTTTGGGTTACGCTGGAAACAGCACGAGTAGGTAGAAACTTGGAATTACCAGTAACCCACCACAATTATGAACCAAAAAATGAATTTGAGTTGATTACAAATTAATAGCGACACTATAAAATCAATACCTGTATAATACAAAGAACTTTAATAAAAAATATTAACGTAATCGCCGATAATTTGACAGATAGCATTTATCATAAAATCTCGTATTTCTAAATCTTTGAAACTCGTTTTCAGAGTAAGATTTTAACAAAGAAGTCATTGANTATTATCAATATTACTTATTATTATTTCAAAATATTATTTTCAAAGTAAATAGAAAGTAATAAAAAACATTACCTTTTCTGATAAAGGTGTCATAATTTTCTCCATAAAAACATATTCTTCATAAAAAATTCATAAATTTGTTTCATAATAAAATTTCATAAAAAATTCATAAATTGATTTCATAATTTCTAAAAAACATTATAATTAAAATCGCCATCAACCATGTCAGTAGGAACTCTAATCTTCCTATAAAACTTATCACACCCGTGCAAATCTAGCCCCTGTTACCCCAGTAGTAGACCCCATGTATGTCAGAAAGGGCAAAGGACTCTTTCCCAGGTTTGACTGCCCAAGCTAGGGTATATACCCATATGATCATGGACGAGGAATAATAAGTGACAAAATATATTATAATTCAAATCGTTAATTACTTCAATTCAAATGAAAGGGTAATAAAAATATTAATAATTATTTCTTTACGATCAAAATGAATTACCTAATCAAAATCAACAGAAAACGATACATTATATTTAATAAAAATTATAAACCTTGTTGAAAAAAGAATCATGTCAGCCACTGTAAAAGTCTTGTCGGTGAAAGGAGGGCCTCTCTAAAACTCACCTCGGGTTCAAATTGTTACCCTAAATTACCATGGCACATACAAATATAGATCCAAAAATTTGAGATGAACCGAAATTTCCAATTAGACCCCTTATAAATGAAGCAGATCGGCATATTTTTGGATTTCTATCAGGCACCGACGTTTCGAAAATTATCCAAATGGATTCCGCGATTGGCCTAGAGTTTGAGAGATTGAATTTCTAAAAAGTAAACGAATGGAGAATTTAAAAAGTCTAATTACTCGTCATATTTGGGTGATGATAAAGCCACTTACTACCACTACGGTTAGGGATTGCTAGGGACCGAATACAAATCTAAGGCACATAGCAATACCCCTTCTCATAGTGGGTCCTAGCAGCATAATTTTCATTAAGTAATGTTGTAAATAAAATTCTTTTTTAAATATAATATTTATATATTAGAGTAATGAATTAAATTTTTGAAGGAGTTACACAAGAGTTATTAATATATACGATAAGATTAAGTTAGAAATTTTAATTTTTCTATTCTTACCTTATCCACCCTTATTTTGTTAAATCTAAATTTGTTAATTCTGAATTTAAATATACAAACTTTAATTTAGTAATTTATCACTTATAAATCCTTAATTTAGTATTCCTCAAACCAATTTAAGTTAAATCGAAAAATTAAATACGGAAACCAATTAGCAGTTTGAATCCACTTTAAGTAATAAAAATCATTGTCTATTTGATGGAATGCGTATGATGCTTGAATTCAAAATGTAACAGTGTGTTTAAACGTCCTCGATTAACCGAAACCGGATGCATGAATAAAGATTCGATTTAATATTTCTTTTATCATCACAGGCATGCTTAACATCCGACAAGAAGACGGCCAAGCGAGCCCCTCGTCGTCTGCATCAGGACGCGGAGCAGCCCCAGAGGAGGAAGACGAATCCACCAGACTGGACCGTGAGGAAGAAGTCACCCGACTGAGGTCTCGGTGGATATGGTCTGGACCTACCAAAATGTGGTCCCGGTGACCCCGAAGGTAGAGCCCTCATCAATGTCACTTCCCTCGCCCTGATAGAAGCATTCGAGGACGTCAAAGCGGCCGTTAACCGTCTACAAAGGCTCGAGAGTGCAACCCTAGCACGCGAGCTAGAAGACATCGACGGGTACGCCAGATTACAGTGCTACCCTGAACGAACAGCCGCCATTCACCGTGGCGTAGATTGTCCAAGGAGCCCACCACCGAGCCCGTGTCTCACAGAAGAGGACCAACCACGAAAATGGGACGTCCGCTCAAAAATCGCACGGCATAAACAATTTAACAGTTGGGCTGAATAACAGCACCTTGTGATCATGCTTTATTTTGATTTGCTTTTATGACATGGCTAACTTAAATTAAATGATCCTTTGTATAATATTAATTTAGTTGTCTTAGCTTATAGCATAATTCACTCATAATGTGTTATTGTATTGTTTTCCGTCTATCACGCAAACCATGAACGTTTTTGGCGGAGTTCGTAAGGTTAATCCGGGGTTTATCCACAATCTAATACGGGTTACAGCCGGACGATCATAGTTTATGCAATGATGATTATAACGACAAGGCGTAGCATCCTGACGAGGATACGAAGGGACCGGTCATTAACTATGCTTTTGATTTAGTGTTAAAACTCTTGGAAGACATGCGTCGGGACCGGGAACGACCGCAACAACAGACGGAAGAATATAGGGCCAAACTGACGAGAATCAAAGCCCATTGCCGTAACTTTGAAAGCACTTGGTTCCCGCCAGCGGAGGTGCTGAAGCGCCTGAAACTGATTTCCCAGTTACAATTGCAGAGCGCTCAGGATCAAGTCGAACTACGAGCTCTCCGTCTGAGGGTGAGAGAACTTGAGAATCAGGTTCATCAACAAGCGATCGATCGAGACGTGATCGCCAAGGTTCGACCTCTGTCGGATATACTCCACCAACCGAAAGAGCTCGCCTCTTCCATTCCCCTCGAAAAAAGATCCGACCGGGAAAGGGTGCTCGGACCAGATTACGACAGGCCAGCCTAGTCCAAGGACCAATCAAACCAACCCTACCAATAACTACCCCGAAAGAATCTACCGGAGCATTATGAACTCTTGCCATGAATTGTATGATTTGAAATAAAAAGGTTGTTATTATGTTAACTCATGTGTATTCTGGTTATTCGATAACATCAATTAACACAGCGGGTACCGAGAGAAATCGGACATAAGCCTTCTATCGGCAGTCCGTGAACCCCAGAGGGTGCTAGACAATTATAGTATGCTAAGCATGCTCACTTTTTGCTAGTACTCAAACTCTTGGAACAGTACCAACGTTGATTGCTCAACGGGTGCCAAGTGGTCAGCTGTCAATTGTATTTTGGGTTACGCTGGAAACAGCACGAGTAGGTAGAAACTTGGAATTACCAGTAACCCACCACAATTATGAACCAAAAAATGAATTTGAGTTGATTACAAATTAATAGCGACACTATAAAATCAATACCTGTATAATACAAAGAACTTTAATAAAAAATATTAACGTAATCGCCGATAATTTGACAGATAGCATTTATCATAAAATCTCGTATTTTTCTAAATCTTTGAAACTCGTTTTCAGAGTAAGATTTTAACAAAGAAGTCATTGACAATTCTTATTTTAGAGCTCACCTTTTGGTAGAAGCCACCCGCTAAATCGCAGTACCACCGTCGTTTGTGACAGGCGTTTAGTAGCCAACTAAAATAATTATGCGCGTTTAGTAGGAGATGTAATATAAAGAAAGATATATATCCAAAAATGAAAGATCCTCCTCACGCGTTACCGACCAACTAGATGTATTTCTTAGAACGTTAAATTAAACTTGTGTATCTTCTACAGATTGTATTATTGTTGCATTTAAACAACAAAACAAGGTTCAATTTCTGCTAAACAATATTTAAGTGTTTTATTTAATGTTGGTTTTTAAATAAAGTAGTAACTCTATTAAAAATTTCATTTTTTTTATATTAAAATCACTTAATTTAGTTATTGCTAGAAGAGTGTTATAAATGAAAAATATTGTTATAAATGAAAAATATAATAATATATTTAGTTAATCATATAATATTTAATATTTAGAAGCGTAATTAGTTTTTAATTACGAGGCTTTTTACAAAACAGTTATCGATTTTGTTTGAATTATTCATGTATATTGTTCATTAATTACTTGGCGCAAATGGATCCTGCAAATTTGATGTCAGCTGCTAAAGCCGGTCTTAGATTTGATTTTACTTCTCTTTTAGTTAAACCTCAATTAATTTGCAGAATTGTTAGCCTTGTTAGTTTAATTGTTCTCATGTTTTTCTTAAATTTTAATATTTAAATTAAGTTTTTCTCTATTATTGTGTTTGGTTGCATTTCATCAGGAGGTCGTGCTAATAAGGTATGCCTGTACAACAAAGATAATAGTGCGTGTAGTTTTGCCACAGGTATCGGAGTAATTGCTTTTCTCGGAGCAATTTGTTTTATAATTAGTGATGTATTATTTGATAACGTCTCAAATATTAAACGCCGTAAGCATATTATTTTAGGCGATGTGGGATTTTCAGGTTATAAATATTAAGATTTCTTTTTGATACTTATTGTTTAGGCTTATGGACGTTTTTATGGTTTGTTTCATTTTGTTATCTTACTAACAGATGGTCTAACACCCATCAAACATTTCTTGACAATTTGAAAGTTAAACATTGGCAAATAAACAATCTCAGAAGTGCCATTGTATTTTCCTTGTTTTCTATTGCGTTATGGGTAAGGAATAATAATTTTCTTAAATTTTTAAGTTATCGATGTTTATTTTCAAGTAACCGTTATATAAACTATTACACAATAAATATAATTTTTAGATATTATTGAACTTGTTCTTATTTTTAATAAATTATAAAGGAATTTTTAATTATTCTAAACCTATTTTATTCGTTACAATTTTAAATGTATATTTATACAAATTTTATTTAATTTATTTTAAATTTTTAATGCAGTTGATAAATAGATAAAATATTTATATTAAAATACACATTTATTTTTGATTTGAATAAAAAACTAGTATTTAAAGATAATTATAAATCATTATTTGTGGATTTAATAGTTATTCTCTGTGAAGTCTTTCAACTTGTGTTATGAAAAAATTGAAAGTAATTAACTCAAATTGTTTAGGAAATGATTTACATGAGAAATAGAATAATTTAAGACAATTAGAGCATTATAATTTTAATTGTTTTTGCTTATTAATAAATGTTTTATTAATTTAAAAAAAATTTAGATAATCAAAATAATGTAGTTTATCAAAAATAGTTGTCGCCATTTCTCTAATTGATTTCATTTTCAATTCGAACCAGTACATATATTCCTATGCTGCACATGAACAAGTCGCTGGAGTATTAAACGGTTTCAATTAATCTTGGGGATTGGGCGATAATATTTATATAATAGTTGATCCTGGTTTCTGCAAATAAAATTGAATAATTCATTTTCGATTTCACCAAATACTATGTATACCTTTTTTGGATATTAAATTTAATAGTTTGTCCTGGTAAAATAATTTTTTGGTGAAATTAGGATTTTCGTGGAAAACTTATTTTTTGTTTCCAGTTCAACAGTTTCCAAAATTTTGTGTTTTTGGCTAACATGCAAGTTATGCATTTTGCCAATGTACTTTTACAATTTGTGACTAGTACTGAATATATACATAGTGACATATTCAAGAAATCGAACTTTAAGGGTCAACTATATTATACATTCACTTCAAAAAAATTAAGTAAGATTTGTCACTGTTAATTAAATCAATACTCGTCAAGGTTATTCATGCTACTATCCCAACAATTCACAAAATAAAAATCTGAGGCTTCTAAAACATTCTGAAAAAGTAAATTTCAAAAGAAAAATGGTATATCTTAAGATGGTATCGACAGGAGGAAATCTGATTTGATTCTGGGAATCCTATTCAACTTATAGTAATAATGCAAAATCTAAATAATTGTTGGGCTTATTAACGTCTCAGCTATTATTTACTCTCTTCATTAATAGCCAATTATTTCGTTTCTTCCCAAAAATTCTAAGAAAGAGGGTCTTAGACTTAAAAACTCTTGAAGACCTATTTATGTTTAGACCTGTTCTGGTTGTTGCACAATTATTCTTGGTTCGGCCTTGTTAATTGAGAAAACCGCATTTTTTTAAAAAAGTTAACCTAAACTTATAAATACTGAAATATTTTGTGATTCGCTGTTACCAGCAGCGGTTCCTAAACTTTTTGGTGCTGTGATCCTTGATAACATTAATCAGGTTGCCCTTCTTTCACTGCATTTTTGCAGCTAACTATTTTGTATTTGACTTTAAAAAGATCTGATAATTTATGAGTACTATGTTTTTTAGTTACACATTTTATATAATTGAATCATAATAATTTATCTATCGAATGAATCGCAGTATTGTAGGTCGCTGCAATTAGTCAGTAAGGGTAGTGTAGCTTCAAGCAATCATAACTAATTCTTAGGACTTCTTTTCTCATCTTTCTTCCCGTTGATTGGTTCTCCTGTGTCCGTTTTCCACAGAGATCGATGTTTCTTATCACCATATCCGTCTCTGGTGAGTATCCTAATGAGATTTGCTGGATCTATTTGCATCGTTTTTTAATTCCTATTTGAAGTAGTTTTCTACTGATCAACATCATTCTCTAATGTTCAGGGGTGGGAAACCTTTTTTTCCATAGGAAATTGATGCAAATAAGTCATCATTTCACAACTGAGTGCTCAATAATCTTATTTATTTTTCTACATACGTTTTGTATTTATGGGTGTGAATGATTGACTTTTATATTTCGTTCTGTGTACTCAGTGGGATGCTTGTTCAGTACGGTATACAGTTCAGTAGTTACAAGTATTTTTATTTGTAAATCCTCAAAATTCAAGGTTTTTTTATATAAATTAAGATTTATTTCGATAAGGCTCTGAAGGCCGCAGGTTCCCCACCTCTATTCTAGTCACTTAAAACCTTTCTTCAATTAAGCATTTAATATTTGTAAGTCAAACAATAACAGAACTATGCTTAAATTGAAAAATCTGTGTTTTTCGTAGAGAGATTTGTTCGCTGTTTGTGTTTTCTTCTAGAAAAGTTTTCATTTTTAGTATTTACTTCTGTTTTGTTGAGTAGACTTTTCTGTCTTGGCGATTTTGTTGTTTTTTCATTTTTGTTTTGTAGAGTTTTTCTGTTGTACTTTTATTGTTAATTTACAGCTTTGTCTTTGAGTATTTATGCTCTGCTTAACTCTGGTAGGTGTCCATTTACACAAAGGACCCTAGCAAGTTTTTGTTGATTATCTTTAGTGAGTGCTCACTTGGTCACCATGAGCATCTTCAGTTTTTGATTCAATTTGTATAGGTACTTCTGACTCAGCACCTACATGTTTTGACGATAATTTTGAATCGGACAATGGTTCGAATTTAGGTTAAAAATAATAAAACAATAATTTTTCTTTTCTTGAGTGAAGACCATTTGCCAACTTTTAAAACTGATTTTGTTTCTTTTCTCATCTTATCACTTCAACATTTTTATTTTTTTCATAAATTATCTAAATTTCATAAAATTTAACTCATTTGTTGGGTAAATTTTTTGTTTTAATTTATCTATTTTTTCATTATTTTATATATTTGTTTTCTTATTCTAATTATTTGTTTTAATCGAATGTTTTATTTTCCTTTTTTGATTATTTTTTGACTAAATCGATTATCTGATATTTAGTTTTAATCCGACTTCTTCCACATCTTATTTTGTGTTTTGAATTTAATTCTGATCTTAGTTTACTTTTTTGTGCTTTATTTACCTTGACATGCTTTATTTTCGTTGTTTTTCGTTTTATTTTATTTTAGTTCATCATTTATCCTATTCTTATTCTTATTTGAAAACAATTCGTATCTTTTATCCTATTCCGGTGTTGTATTATCGCGCTGAATAAACAGCAAAGGTTTTCTTTGGTTTCTGCCCAACATTTGTTTGGAGCTTTAACCACATGAAGTAGGGATGTTCTCAATTTCCATCATTTGCTATTACCAAATGTTTATTGCATTTTTTGACACGGTCCTTAAATCGTAAGTTGTGATTATATATGCAACATAGCACGAAAATCAAGAGAAGCCTCCGAAAATTATGAAATACTGGGGGTAAACAGCTTTAAACTTTAAATTTCTACCTCTCACTTTCAATATATTCATATATATATATATATATAGTCTTCTCAATATTTTGTATTAGTCAGTATGAAAAGTTTGTAATTGTTTGTCGATGTATGAATGTGTGAAATTATTTTCATTGTGATTTTAATATCAGGTCATTTCTGCGTTATTTTAGGCTGGAATTACTTTTTTTGCGGTTAAAAGATTTAGGCTGGGTTTGCAAGGATCATTTGAGCCAGCGGCAAATATTGAACAACAGGTCGGAACGGATGATGGGGGGATGACTGGTGATCAGATTGGAGGCGCAGCCCCTTATTCTGCTTATCCTGGTGTGGATACTGCAGGTGATCTGGGTTCCAATTACCACGAAACACCATTTAATAGTGGAGGCATGGCGGGTCAGCAATATTATCCACCAACTTATTAATTTTTGGTACTATCTTCTTTTAATTGGACACACTTAATATTAATTTTTTAAAGGAAACATTGATTAAAAAAGAAGGAATAACTGAATGAATCTCAATTGTTAGCATAATATGATTTTAGATCTATTTGTTGTCTGTAATGATCTCTAAGATATTTATTTGAATTTATAAAATTAGAGGTCGAATTTTCTATTTAGTTCTAGCTTAATTTTATAAAATTTGTATTTATATTTTTCAGCGATATGTATTAATATTTTTATTGAAATTAGTGAGCATTTATATTATATTTGTCATGAATTTTTATAGAAATTTACGTTGCTATCTTGAGATGGCGGCATTTCATCTGTAGAATAGTCGATGTGTCTTGTCGAATAATGTAGACGTATCAGTGTTTTAAATACATTAATATTTTTATTTGCTTTATTTTTTATTGAGTTCAATATGAATTTTAAGATATAAATCAAACGTTTTTCAACTAAACCGGATACGTTAAGACATAACATGAAAAAGCTTGAGAAAAATTGCCTTGTGAAAAACGAAAATGAATCGAATTGGTTGGTTGCTAATAGCGATAAAAATATAATAAGAATTTTCTCTTTAATTTCTTTAGTTTGATGTGAAATGAATGAATCAGACTAAGCTACAAATGCTAGTGAATACTGATTAAAAC
The DNA here is from genome assembly GCA_959609185.1 of Schmidtea polychroa. Lineage (NCBI taxonomy): Eukaryota > Metazoa > Platyhelminthes > Tricladida > Dugesiidae > Schmidtea > Schmidtea polychroa. Next base: position 64,342 of record CAUHTR010001100.1, read on the forward strand.
TCGCAACTGGAACAGATATGTTATTTATCGTGCATTCCTTTAAATCCAAATGCTATTTTTATTCGAGCAAATTCACTGTTTTATTAAGTACTTTGCATTGGTGCTGGTCAATATATATTCGTTTCTAGAATTTGAGCCTGTTATTAGAAATTCAGAATACTTCAAAGTTGCAGTATATGTTCTACCTGGCGTACACTTTGACCCCCTATTAAATAACCATTAAATACTTTCACTACGCCATAGAGAATATTTTAAATTTATATTATCGCAATATTTGAATTTTTTTTTGAAGATTATTGTGTATTAAGAATTTATTAAGAATGTATTAAGAATTAAATTAAATTCTCTTTATCTCCATTAAACTTATACAAGTGGCGAAAAGAAAGGATTTTTTGTAACAAAATGCATGTAAGTAATTTATGGTTAAATAATAATAGGTACCGAAACACTAATTGATCTTGCGTTCTTCCCATCACAATACTCATAGTTACTGCCATTGGCAACCATTTTGGAACTGTATTACGAAACTGAAAATCAATGAGTACTTGAACTCCATTTTAAAAATTACTCCCCATTGCATCCTCACTTACGAATTCATAACTACAGATAGAAGGTCTTACCATTCATTTATTCATAACCAGGAATAGTAGTTGTTGCCAAATCAATTAAATAATTATTATAAATACCATAGGTATTTATAATAATCTAATTATTGAAACTTTGTTTAAATATGTAATAGAAATAAAGATTCACAAATTCAAAAAGTGTCTTGTTTCTAAATAACGTATTCTGAAAATGACAACAGTAGTATTTGGTTGTTTTATTTTCGTATGATTTTACTTTGGTGGTTGTTAATGATTATCTGGATAAAAATGATTAATTTTTTTTCAAATCGTTTTTGCCCTTGCCTTTTGTTGGGTAAAAACTGATTCTGGGCGAGAAAATAACATGCAAAAATAAAGTTAAAATCAAACATATCAGTTACTCGTACTAATTGGTTGGTTACTTCAACTTTTGTTTTCGCTTTCTTCAATTTCTTCAATACTGTATATTCGGTTCCGTAATTTATCCAAATTTGCCATCTGTTTTTCTTCTATTCAACTCGATTTGTGTTCCTCCATTTTGCAAGGGTTCGATGATAATTAAGGGTTCACAATAATAATTAAAAGTACAAACTTTTTTTTTAAATTTCACCACTGATTTCTTTTCGAATGTATTTATTAAAAAGCTTGACTATGAATCAGTAAATATATCGATGTTTTTAATGAATAAAAGTACAAAAACATTGATTAAAAAATAGAAAAAAATGAATATTTTCTGCGGGAAACAATTATAATAAAAATAAATTTAATGGGGGTCCCTAAAAGGAAATCATTACTAAAAAACTAAAATTAATTAACTAATAGAAAATCCGAACGGCAAGAGAAAACCCGAATTATCAATCTAATTAGGTAAGGGCAAACTGAAAGGGAAGAAGAAAAATTAGATTGGATGACGGAAAATTAAATTTGGGAAGGTTGTCAAAAATAAGTAAATTACGCAAACTAATTAGATTGGCAAGAGGGCGGGAGAAAAGATATCAAAATTAATTTAATGAGGAAATAATGCAATTATGGGATGGGTATAAAAGGTACAGTCAAGTAAACATAATTACCAGTTGGTCGAAAAAAGAAAAGTGATATTACAGTGAAAGGGAGTAAAGACGAATTTAACTTTAGTTCTAACCACATCATTTGAATCTACCGTTCCAGAAAGGGGCATCTCCCGTTAGAAGATTTTTTCCTGTGCAAGATTCAGGTTAAAATTGAAAAGTGTACACAGTGACGTTATTTAAAATGGTGTAAATTGAAATTGTTTCGTTAAAGTGTGTAATAAAAGAAAAGTGTAATTGTGATAATTTCGAATAAACACTATTGTGTTGGGTTGTTCAATTTGCTTAATAAAAGGATACCAAGGAGTCAAACAGTGATACCGACTTGCACAAAATACCCAACAATTTTATGGGTTGTCTCATTTTCTGGTACTTGTAGATAATTTAAAGTTTTTCAATTTTGTCTCTAAAAACCAAATGTGTTTAACTTGCGACTCGACCCGCGCATGTTATAACAATTATAAATCATCCCAAAGTTGATTTTGTGTTTCACCATTTTTCTAATCCTAATGCAATTAAAATTAATTCAATAGTTAAATTACGCAACTAAGGGGACACTAATCTTTTGAACGTGTGTAGTTTGTTACCCGAGCCACAGGCGAAGGATGTAACCACGAGTTTAAAAAACTACTTTCTCCGAGTTGTGTGTTAAATTTTATATGCCAGAAGTCGAAACGTGCCTCTCTCGCTGCAAGCAGAGAAGAAAGAAAGCACTTTCTCTCAGAGGAATGTAAATCATATTTATTTGCAAAATTTGTTGTAATTTAATCAGATAATAAATTTTTTTAAAGTTATTTCATCGCAAGCGCGTACGATCCCACAAACTACCAAGCAGACATAATTACTGTTATTAACCTCTCATCTGTGACAATTTAATCTCAATTTAATCTCTAATTGACTGAAGTAGACGATAATAAGTGGGAACAACAAACCGAGTTAAACTCGATGCCACTAAGAATGGGAAGCGATAAGAATAGTCACCTACCGTAACTAAGACTCAATTTATTTTCAGAGTTAAACGAGAAACAGTTGCGATATCGATTTGAATTAAAACATTTCCTTTTTTTAGTTATTTAACTAATGGGAAACTTGAGATCTGACAAAGAGGCCACCCTAAAACAATTAGCGAACCTACAGCGCCTCATTATCAAATTCAAAGGATTGTACACCTGGTTTAATCACACCAAAATGCAGAAGTGTCTGAACCGGATACAACAACTGCAGCTCAAGACCACTCAAGATCAAGTCAAAGTAAAATCGATCCGGCTTCAAGTACGACAGCTGGAGACGCAGATGAGTAAAAACAGACTTGTTTTATTGTTGGGCTAAGAAGAAAGATTCAAACAAAAAATAAAATAACATAGCAGTAAAGGAAAAAACGGGAGCACAATAAGCAACCACAAAAATACTTCGAAAAACAACAATAATGAAAAAAATTAAAAATTAAATAGAGGTAATAATAAAACAAATAATGAAAATAAATAATGGAATTTGAATAAAATTAAAGGAACTAGGAAACATATAAACGTAAATAGAAATGGAAATAACACCAAATTTATCAATTTAAAGAAAATATTTAAAAAGTAATGTAATAAAAGAAAAATTAGGAAAAAGAAAACTAAAAAAGCAATATTACATATACAGGTAACCCTCCTACAACGCTGTAGATAGGTTCCTAAACAATGCCGCGTTGTAGGAAATCACGTTATAGGTTTTAAATCTCAAAATTGGTTTTTATATGGTATATACAGTAGGGTGGAGTGAAAATGACCGAAAAAAAATTTTTTGACTTAGTAGACTTTGGATAGTTATAAAAACTTGCTATGAGGTCCAATGAAGTACTCTGTAAAGAAAAACAATAATTTAAATAATGTCTTGAGGTTCCACAACCAACTTTAAAATGTAACCATTGATAAGAAAACGATAATGTATTTGCTATCCGGTGTTCTTTTCATTACAAGGAATTGGCAACTTTTTGCTTCCACTAATACGTTATCGTTACTTACTGTTAACTAAAAGATCATTATTAGTTCACTTTTCTACGCATTCACACGCTGCACTTCCTGTTTCTAGAGTCAATTCAGACGGATTATTGCATACATATTGCATAACATTGTATTTTTTTTGAATCGCTGTATGTAGTATTGTTAGTGATAAATAATTACTCCACTACGATACTTCATTATAAGAGGTAATATTATAACAATAATATTTAAAATCCATAGTGTATGGGTGGCAAATATTTTGCTATTAAAAGTAATGAAAATATTATTTAAATGCCATCAATGACTTCAATAATATGTTATAATATAACATATTATTGAAGTCATTGATGGCATTTAAATAATATTTTCATTACTTTTAATAGCAAAATATTTGCCACCCATACACTATGGATTTTAAATGCCTCTGGTTTTCCTTTTTAGAGTTGCAATGGCTGTAACCAGAAAGAAAGTGTCTTGTGTCATCTTTGGTGGTCCATCCGAGATGCCCGACAATCAACTACCGACTTATGCAGATGTTATGAAATTCTACAACCTGACAAAGCAGAGACTGAAATGCGAATTGAACAATAAAGATCCTTCACATCGCAACGTGGCAGAAACAGTGTCAATGAAAGTAGAACAAATATGGGACAAAGCTTCCATACCACATGTAAGCCACCGCCGTGTTCATGAAATGTTGAACGTGTACCACAAGACGTTCATGAAATTGCTGAAGCCGTATAAATCTAGGAAGGACTCAGAACCATACAGAGAGAAAATATCGCAGTTTAAAGATGAATCGATTAAACTCTTTGACATTTGCTCCTGCAAGTGCTCTTGTATGTCTCAGTGTCACTGTGAGAAGTCAAGAAAGATACCCACAATTGAACGTGACTTTCTAGAAGATCAGCGGGGTTCACGCAGTATGATCATAGCTGGAGTTGATGAGGTTGAATCCAGTAGATTACAAAAGCGGTATATCCGTAAAGAGTCGACACAGAGGCAGATGTGTACCAAATCTGCCATTGATGACATCGGTGATAAACAGTCGGATGTCTGTGACGAGATTTCTGGAATGGAAGAGGAAATGAATACCGGCGATGATGACTCTGATGACGATTGTATAAGCCAAATTAAACAACAGCGAAAATTGAATGACAAGCAGATGAGAGTTAAGCTACCGTCGTTGGCTTTAGCGTGTGATCGACATGGCGTATCCGACAGGGCGGCAGCAGGAATCGCCAGTGCTGTTCTTCAAGATGTTGGAATAATCCACGAACATGATGTTTCTAAAGTGATTGACAGAAGTAAAGTGCGTCGAGAACGTTGTAATAAGCGTGGCTCATTATGTGCCGAAGTCAGTAACACAATCACTGGGTTATATTTTGACGGCAGAAAAGACAATACAATGACCCAAATTAAAGAATGTGATGGTAAATTTCATCGGAAAATAATAACTGAAGAACATATATCGATTATAGCCGAACCAGGAGCTACATATTTCGGTCACATTACACCAAATGCAGGGTCAAGCAAAGTTATCACGGCTGAGTTGATTGCATATTTGAATAAAAGAAATGTTGACACGAGTGGCATAAAAGCAATAGGTTGTGATGGGACAGCCACTAATACGGGCATTCGAGGAGGCATCATTCGATTACTTGAAGTGACGTTACACAGACCGCTACAGTGGTTCGTATGTCAGTTGCATGCAAACGAATTACCGTTAAGACATTTGTTTCAGTATCTTGATGGACCTACCAATGGTCCAAAAGGATTTTCTGGTCCAATTGGAAAGTCATTGTTGAATTGTGAGAAGCTTCCCATCGTTGATTACATGCCGATAAACTGTGTTCTACCGTCAAGTGCAAATTCCGACGATGTAAGTACAGATCAGAAATACCTGTTCGATTTGTGTACTGCTGTAAGTGTTGGTATTTGTCCTGTCGACCATTCACTTCGCAATCCTGGTCTTATCAACCATTCGAGATGGTTAACCACGGCTAATCGCATACTACGTCTGTATGTTGCCACAAGAACCCCGTCGGATGAACTAAAGACGCTTGCTACCTTCATCGTAACAGTTTATGCACCTGCATGGTTTGAAATAAAGAATACCCCTTCGTGTAAAGACGGCGCTCGACATGTCCACAGTACGATACTGAAATCACGCTACCTCACAGACGAGCTGAAGAAAGTTGTTGACCCGGTAATTCAACGCAACGCATTCTTTAGTCATCCAGAAAATCTGTTGCTTGCGATGCTTACCGATGAAAGATCAGATATACGCGAGTTAGCTCTGCGACGCATACTGAAATCCAGAAAGCAGAAACGTACGACTTCAGTTAGATCTTTCTGCGTGCCAGTAATCAACTTTGAAGCTACTAGCTACATAGACATGATCGATTGGCAGAAAACTCCGATCACAGAGCCTCCAATCGTAGTGGACATTGACGAAGATACTTTGTTAACCATGATCCGGGAAGAAGAAACGCCAAGACTGGATTTCGCCCGCTATCCTTGTCACACCCAGGCAGTAGAGAGACATATCAAGCTAGTGACAGAAGCATCCGAAATGGTGTGTGGTCCAGAAAAACGCGACGGATTCATTAGAGCACGCTTGGAATCGAGATCGAAAATGCCAAAACTGGACACCAAAGCCCAACATCATTTGTAGTTATAAAAACATGTTAGACAGTTTGCATGTGGTTTCCCTTCACAGATATGGTTCTTATTACTTGTAATGTTATGTACAGACTGTTAAAAAGTTAAACCATAACATAAATATGTTACTTATAAAAAAATGTTTTTTTTAAAGATTATTGCTTTTTTATCGAAATATGCCTATACTTTAGGTCAATTGTTGAACCTCAAGATATGCTTTAAATTGTCTAATTGTTTGCCACATTACTAATTGCATGTGTTACCAAGTTTTTATAGCTATCCAAACAAGATATTAAGAAAAAAAAATTTTCACTCCACCCTAATATACAGGTAACCATCCTACAACGCAGTAGATAGATTCCTAAAAATGCCGCGTTGTAGGAAAATTTCCGAATTTTAGGAATTGCGTTGTAACGAAACCGCGTTGTAGAAGTACGGCGTTGTAGAAGTACCGCGTTGTAGGAGGGTTACCTGTATTTTAAAATTAATTTAATTAATTTGCGCTCACTCGATTTTGATTGGTCCGCAAATTTACCAATTAGGTATATAAAGATTGCATAAACTGCATATAGTTAATGTCAATAATAACTTCAAATAGAACCACAGGCAAACAGTAAACCTACCATTCACTCGAGGACTTAAGGAATCAGCTAATCCTTATTCAATTATCATTTGGAGAAAGCAATTTGAGAAGAAACTTAGCTGCAGATCATTTTTGAGAATTACTGGTGAAAGAATCGGTCATTTGACAGTAAAAATTTATTGTTATTTTTATATTTTTTCTTAAAGTATATTTGTAAATGTCATGCTTGAATTAAAAAATGGTATTTAAAAGTTCGTTCTTTTCTCTTTCGAGTCTAAAAATGAAGTAACTTAAATTTTATTTCGTAAGTATGATTTTAGAGTAAACGAGTTTTAGAAATGGAAATAACAAAATTTTGTATTTATATTTATAAAAATGTTTTATTTGTCTGGCATTGAAATTGTGACACTGGCACCCAAAAGGCCACAGTTTGAGGATCATTTAATGTTCCTCTTACTAGTAGGTCGGCTGGAGTTTCAGCGTCACGCGGATTTGATCGGGCCATCTGGCGGAGGTTTCTCCCCTGGTCTGTCGCCGCAAGAAAGCCGTTTTCATGGTTGCATCTAAAATTAGGAGTCAGAAAGGTCTTTGACGAAAGCAGTATAATTCATACCAGATAAGTCGAATAGCAATGACTAAAGAAGGTCTCTCCACACTTGAAATACCAATTCTTCGTTGTTACGAAGTCAATACCTATGTTCAAAATACTTTCCTAGACCATTCGAGAATCTTCGTGTCAATAACGAACTGCCCATCTTCAAGGGTAATACCATCAGAGAAGTTGACAACCCCCCATCACTAAACGGATGACACCCAAATTATTGACAACGCTTCTGAAAAAAAAACAAAAAATATATCTAACCGGTTGAGACTTATTTTCCAGAACAACTTTTCTAACATTTGACTATCTCTGATAATCACCATAAGCCTATTAGTATAGACAGGTTCATTTGTACATAGCCAGTATCGATGAAAATCTGGATAATTCACAGCTTAGAAAATCCAAAATGAAAAACACTCTTTTCTTCCAGTATAGAACGATGGCGAATAAATTAGCATAGTTGAGATGATAGGAGGTAATTAATGAGAATTTCCCTGTTATGAGTATTAAACAGATGAACGGCATAAAATTATTTAAATTATAAAATTTATAAAACCAAATTGTTTAAATCAATAAAACTAAAATAAAACTAACTAAACTTATTTAACTTATAAAATTTTTAAAACTAAATTAATAAAAACTAAAATAAAACTAAAATTATTTAATTTATAAAATTTATGAAACTAAATCATAAAAATTACAAAATTTTGATTACCGTAATTATCCGAATATAAGACGCTTTTTTTCATCACTTTTGGGGATGATAATCGTGGTGCGTCTTATACATGGGTATAACAGGAAATATTTTTTCCTACTCAGAAAATTTTCTGAAAACCCGGTATGGGCAAGGGAAATAAAGCATAAATTAATACAAAATATTTTTTTATTAGTTACAGAATGTTTTTTTCATTACAGAGATCATTATTTTCATCTTCACTTTTTATCAAATTCTCAATCTCAATGGACTCGTCCACTTCTTCAAACATTAATTCATTTTCCATATCATCATCCTCATTCCCTACATCAGATATATCGTCCTGCCAAATAACATCGTCTTCTGATCCATCCATAGCATTACTCAAACAACATTTCTTGAATCCTTTGATAATAATTGCCTCACTAACTGCATCCCATGATAATTGAATCCATTTGCAAATAGTTTCTAAATCAACCTTTCGTCTGTTTCCAGAAGCAGTAAATGATGGAGCTCCAGAAAAAAACCACTCATTCCATCTCTTTCGCATCTCTTGTTTAAATGGCCTATTGCAAACTACATCCATAACTTGGAGTTGCCCGGTCATCCCTCCAGGAATAATCACAAGATCTGTTTTGTTTTTTGCCAAAATTTCCTTTACGCATGGCATACGGTGGCATCTAAATGCGTCTAATACCAGTAACCTCCTTGAATTTCGAAATTCATCTTTTCTATCATTACACCAAATAGTCTTAATCCAATCCTTAGTCAACTCCTCATTCATCCATCCATTTTCTTGTGCTTTAACAATCATACCAGCTGGCCAATGAATGTTCTTTGGTAAAGATTTTCTTTTAAAAATTACATAAGGCGGCATCTTCTTGCCGTCACCATAAGCTCCCAACATAACTGTAAACCGATTCTTTTCGTTGCCTGTAGTTTTAATAGGTACTGACTTGACTCCTTTGAAATCCAATGTCTGAAATGAAGGTATATCAAAACTTAGTGGAGTCTGATCCCCATTTGCTATGCAACTAATTGGATATTCATGCCTTTTCCTTAAATTTATTATATATTTCTGATAGTCGAGCAGCTTATTTTCTACATCATCCGGCAGTCGCTGTGCAATCGAAGTCCTTCTTCTTATAGAAATATCATTCCTTTTCATGAAGAGCTGGCACCAGCGCGCCGAGGCTTTAAATATTGAACCAGGATACATCTCCTTGACTAACTCTAAAGCCTTCAATCTAACTTCTACAGTGGATATTGAGGAACCTGAAAATCGCCTTTCATGAACATATTCAACTAATTTTTTCTCCACGTCAGGAAAAAATAATTTCCTCCCTCTGCCAGGGGCCTTTGTAGAGGATCTGCACTCTTTTAAAGTATTTTTATTATTTCTCCAATGCCTTACATTAGCTTCACTGAGTCCATATTCTCTAGATGATCCTCTATTTCCGATACGTTCGGCTGCTTCGATTACCTTCAATTTGAAACCTGTCGTATAACTGCAGCGTTTAGAAGACATTATAGGGAAATAAAAATTTAAATTTAAGTAACTGAAATTTTAATTTTAAACAAAAAATAAATTTAATGTAATATAAATTTAATGTAATAGAAATTTAATGTAATAATTATACATGCGTCTTATATTTGGGTTACTTATATTTTCTTGAATTCAGTCAATTTTTAATGATGCGTCTTATATTGGATGCGTCTTATATTCAGATAATTACGGTAATTAAGCTAATAAAATTAAAAATAAATAATTGCACACATGCATGCATGCATGCAAAAGTAATTAAAAATTTCTCGCATTCTAATTGGATATAGTAGTAGAGAATGCGAAGGAGTACAAAAAATCAGTACAAATACTGATTGAAAATTCAGTCTAACAATTGATTTTTAACTGGAAAATTCAATTAAACCACTTTAAATTCACTGAACAAATTCATTCAGGCAGCTCTCAGTTTTCAGTTTTATGACCGTTTGGTAAGTTGAATTGATTTTTGGTAATTTTATGTAAACTGTAAATTTATGTATAATCAATATAAATCAATGTAATGTTTTAGGGAATTAATAAAATTTTTAATTTAATTTTGTCAAGTTATTTCTTTGTGTTTAGTAAATTCTTTTATTTGCCTATTTTATTTATGAATTTTAGTAATATTTATAATTTATCCATTTGTTAATTCCACTAGATTGAGTGGAATAGTTGTGAACTAATGACATTCGTGTCGTTGGTCAGCAAATGTTTCGCCAGTTCGGTATATCATTTTATAGGATATAGTTAGGAATAGGGTCGATGGGAAACATAAAGTCATTTTGGACAGTTTTGAATATAGATAGCATATGATGGATCCCTTACGTTATTTTTATGAATATGAGGAGGTTAGGAGTAGTGATATGGTAATTAAGGTCAGCCGTCGGTAGATAAGGTTCAGTTTGATTAATTTTATAGATTTTACGAATGGTTAGGACCTCAAATAAGACAGAATTAGAAAATACAGGCAGATCCCTACTCAAAATTTATGAGGAATATGGAACCACACTCATTAGCTCGGAAATAAGGGTGGATCCTTGATCGATAATTTGAAAAGAACCATAGAAAACCTTTAGTAACGAAGACCACAGTTAACTGAACATATGACAATACTAACAATAGAATACCCAATGAATGATGACGTAAGACCTGCTATCGGCAGTCTAGGGAGAGTGCAATGAGGAGTAGTTTTATCAATAAAGCTCACCTGCTCATTGACTTTCCACCACTGTGTACAGTACCAACATGGTCGTCGCCATAGGTACACAGATGGTTTAAAGTATAATAATCGTGAAGGCGTTTAGGAAGGAGTCGAATTTATACATACAATTACCCCTAACACATTTAAAAAATAAAATGACACAACCCACAGCGACTAACAATACTACCAAAGTCAGGCACCCTCTCCGTGCAACCAGTCAAGGCCAAGCGACACCAACCAACTCGATCGGAACGAAATAAAAAGCGGAAAATCTTATAAGCTGAACAAGAGTCACAGTTAATTGCTGAAGGGGTTCGAATAGCCCTTCAAACTCCACCAAGGGAACCAGCAGCTTCAACGGGACAGTTTCGTGTCGTGTCACCGTCCAGTGCTTCATGGGAAGAAAGCGCCAGGGACTACTTATATTTGGACGAAATTTTCGCAGGAACCTCACCTTCTACGTTATGAAACTCGACGCGTAATCTGGAAGTGTAAATGCAGGAACTGAGTAGACTATAGTCTGCGTGATCCTATCTGCCTGGCTGTGTTATCTCGATTGAACATTTTTCTTTTCTCTTTTCAGTTGTATGTGTTTTGTGTAATAAAATGATTTGAATACATATGGGTACAGTGGTTGTATATTTTCATGATATAAATTGGTAATGTGTAAATGCTCTTAAGGTTGGGTGTCTGTGGAGAAAGGGAGATAGTGTGAACCAAGGTCTCGATGAGTGAGGCAAGACGTAAGTACCTCTATCGGCGGTTAGGAGAAAGGTAAGGCGGAATATGGTTAAAGAGTAGCTCTAAGACAGGGGCTCACCTGCGTCACTATATTCCACCATCATGGCACAGTCATGGGTGTCGTGATTTCTGGGTGGTCTGACTAGCGGTCGACAAAAAATCGTTTGCTTAGGTTGATTGACCTTCATTCTCTAGTAGAATGAATGTGTGTTAACCTAGTCGACAACCCAACATTATCATAACAAAAATTAAACGTGCAGATACATTAAAAGATAAAAAATGAGATAAACTCGAAAAATGCTCCGAGATGTCGAAGACCCCTCATAGAAAACATGACTATATGTAAACTATATACTAAAATTCATTCTATGTAAGACTATTAATAATTATTTTTTAACCTTTTAAGGTCCATAAAAAAAAGATTACCCACAGGTCCACAATTGTAATAATCTACATTCTACACATACATTTGTTCTTTACACGAATTGCAAAAAAAATACATACGAAATATGAAATTTCGAATGAGCAATTATTGGAATGTCGAATTAGACTCGACATAGGACCTCAAAGGGTTAAATAAAAGAAGTCAGTTTATGCTATTTTGAAATCATATGGATTTAAATGGTCATTCGAATACAAAGCTCATCTTTTGCTAACAGCCTCCTGCTGGTGTCGCATTATCAACATTGCTTAGTAACCGATAAAAAGTGTTCGATCTAATTTTATGAACGGTTGCCATGTAAATTAGTTACATGGACAAAATAGTAATTTTAAATTTATAGCATTCCAAATACAACAGCATTTAATTGCTTTATAAAAAATAATAATAATTTTTTTATAAAAAATAATTTTCATTTAAAATGAACAAGCATATTCATTAACAATCAATATATAAAGACAAATTTTTATTAACAAAATGCATCGGAACAATGTTATATATATATACACAACATATCAAAATAAGCTCGGAAATAGATAAATAAAAAACACGATAAAAATTTTCTAGAATAAATCCATATTCTTTGACCAATCTTTGAACGAGTTATTGCACTCATTAATGCATTTGCACCATCGCAATGCATCTTCCGGTGAATCTGCAGCTGCTAGAAATCGGTACTTTCTTTTGCCATCGGTCGATATTCTTCGATTAACTGGCATCTTTTTATTGAATTCTTGTTTAATTAGAAGCACTGAAAATGAATTCGCTTTGGCACAAACTTGAAAATCACAGAGACTGGCAGACGCTTTCATTGAAAAAAATGGAATTTGTATATCGATTTCTTCAATTAATCCATTTTTATCGGACTTCTTTCCTCCTATAATCCCCGTGTGAATTACCTGACAATCCTTGAAGGCCCATGATCCGACTTTACCCACCTCCATGTAGACATTCTAAATATGCGATATACGAGAAAAGGAATATGTCAATAATTACTAGTCTGCCTTCACAACTCGATGCTACATTGAATGACATAGATCCATTCAAATTAACGTTCCCTATAAATGGATTGCTATTGGGCAGGTTTAGAGTCTTCCAGATAATATCATCATTTAATATAAAGTCCGACGATGTCAAATTGAATGTTCCAACATTCGTTAACAGCACTGGACTGTCACTAACTTGAATAGGAGAATCATAAAATAATTTTTTCATTGGAGTTCGCTTTTTCGGTGTTCCTAATAGTTGATCGTGTTTTTTCGGTGTGACATTCATGCAGTAGAGCTAATATGAGAACGGTATTATTTTCCATGCTGAAGAATCCGAAATTTTACAATTTTGCGCGCATTTCCCTTCCCTTCCCCCCATTTAGATAAATAATTATTATACTATTAATAACAGTTTTTAATATGTATGATAAGGAGATGTATATAACGTTTAGACTATTAAGTACGTGCGCAACCGATACTGAAAAACAGATTGAAAATGTCACTTCTTTTCGTAATCTAAGCATAACTGTCAATGAGGCATATAATGATCCTTGAACAAATATAATTTCCAAATAAAACAACCGGATTTTAAAGTGCATTTATTGATTTTTAAGTGCAAAATTTTCAAAATAGAAATTCAAGTATTGATTTAAATGTGCAATTATTACTAAATAATTTTAGGAATTAGAAAATCCAACGCAAACAGAAGAGTTTGACATTGAATATCCCATAGAATAGATTTTATTGAATTGGTAAGGAAAGGAGAGGTTCCAATTTTGAGTCCTTCTTCGGATGATGAAACTTTAAATTATGACATAATCCTTCTCAAAAATATTATTCCTGACAATAAATTAATTTATACTACTGATTATTATATTATTATCATAATCAACAGTACCCTTAATTTGGTGTTATTTGGAGTGGGGAGGGGTAAGTAACATAAAAGTAACCAAAATAATTTAGTAAAATAGAATAGCATAAAACAAAATTCAACTGTTAACATTAAATTGTATTCTATCAATAATTTCTTTTTTAGAAGTCAGTGTCAAATATTCACGATTAATATAAAATATTGATCGATGAATTTAAGAAAAGTAAATTTTCATATCAATGAAAAAGCTTATAGATTTATTAAAATATAAAATTTCACAGAAAATGCAAAGAAATATAACTTAACATGTTACTTATAATTTTTCAGTATATATAATATTATATAAATAAAGTGATTACTTACAAATTATAAGTAATATAATGAGTTAAATTTCATTTTAATTGTTATTTAGAAATTTGATTATTAGTAATTAGGAAACTAGCCTAGTATAGCGAGCTGTTGCCCAAAACATGAAATAAATAAAGACATTTAACTTCACATGATTGGTAAATAACCATTTACAAAAGTTAAATAAAACTATTTAAATTGATTTTTAAATTTAAAAAATTACAATTTCAATAAATTCGACAAACCTCAAAAATTAATTTGTATCCGGCTGACAATCGAAGAAAAGTAATTTCGTCGAACAATTCAAGCCATCTTGATTGATGATAATCCAACCCGACTTTATCAGCATCTCTGCGCTTGACAATCGAGAATATATCAGATTCAGTTATCACTGAACCTCCCACTGACCGAGCTACCAAAATGACATGATATAGACTTGATAAACGATTGATCTTGTCATCATATCCCCTTACAAGAAGCGATTTATAATTAAAAAACACATAGTCATCCTTGATACTGAACCTAACACTGTGAACTTCAACATCAGCAATGATACCGATATTTGAATTTTGTTGGTGGTGAATTCTTTCAACTACAGACGCATACAACAGATCTGTTATTCATTTTGTAAACAATTATAATAAAATTATACTTCCTTACTATTTTTCACAATGTCGATACATTTCTCAACATGACGCAAATCACCGGGTTTATAACTAAAAGTTGACGAAAATGCTTCCAAATCTTTGATTAAATGCCAACTTTTTTGTTTTAATTCTTCCATTTCATAACAAATGGTTGGCTCATCAGTTAATTCGGAATTATCTTGAGAGTCGCTCGTGCTTGGATCTGATAATCTGATACTATTTATCGGTTTATTCAAATCTAATTTTTTTGCCGAATTTTCTGACGAATCGGAATCAGAACAAATTTCAATTACATTGATTTTATCATTGAAACTTAACGATCGACGAGATTTAATTGGTTCACTTTTAGAACATTTTTCTGGAAGAGATTCTACGTCTTGTTTTGTTGATATTTTTCCATATTCAGAAATAAATTCATCGAGCAATGATCCAACACTCCGCGAAGAAGAAAATGAAGAAACACGAGTTAAATCTGAACTAATATTGGTAAATTGTGTGTCACCATTATTCCACGATGCCTCCAACTCAGATATTACAGTGGATTCATTTTTCAATGATTCACAACTACCTACTATATTAACAATTTCCTCGCCGTTATATTCAAATTCATCAGGTACATATGGAGGAGGCGGAAGAATTTCTTCTTGACTTACGTTTTTAATCTCTTCGTGCTGCTCTTCGATACCAAATTGATCAACTTTTCTTGAAATAAGTTCTGAAATTTTAGGGAATTCTATGTTCTTAACTGACTGTGGAAATTTGTAAACCTAAAAGAATTATATATATATTTCACAAAATCAGGTCTACTATTACCGGCTTTTGTTCCTTTGGTGTTGCTTGAGTCAACGATTCAAAATATGCCTTCTTTTCTTTCACAGATCCTTTACAATCTAATATACTATTCCTATTACAACTTCTTGATTCCGTCAAAGGAAATTTGACATAATTAGATCGTGACGACTGATTATTTGACAATACGAAACTCTATTTTATGTTTAATATGAAAATGACCAAAATTCAATTGTACTTTCTTAACATTGGAGATCTCCGGCTTGAAAAAGTTAATTTTCCTAAAATTTAATGAAACAAAAAAATCTTATTAAATAATTTTATATTTTACCGATTTTCTTTGTTGGATGACATCTGATAAATCTAAATTCAAAAATAATTATTTCAAATTTGAAATGTTTAGTTGAGTAGTAAAACAAAATCAATATTGACTAATGTAACATAATCTGTAAAATTCATCTTTTTTAAGTGACAACACTTTTATCCATTAAATACTAATATTAATTAACCAGTGAAATTTTTATTTAACTAATACACTTGATATAGAAAAATTAATATAATATAATTTAATATTTTAAAAATTGATCATTTATCTCTATTTTTGTATCTTTGGATGATAAATAGTGATAAAATCTGAACACAGTATTGGTTTGTTTTTGTTTTGAGTTTCGGTTTTTATAAAAATTAACACAAAAAAATTGAATTAAAAATATAAATGTAAACATTAAGTTATAAAATTTTTATTTTTAATCAAAACTATTTTCGAATTCTTACACCCAAGGCGTATATAACAATTGAAGGTAAAAAAGATATGAAAATACCACATAAAAGGAAATAAAAATTACAACTTGAGAAAATTGATTAGATCGGTATATAGAAAATGAAAGTTGTTATATTTGTAAAGAAAATGAAAGATTAATAAATAATTAGGAATGCGTAAATTTATTTTTATTAATTATTATTATCGAAAAAATTGGAATTATTATCATCGCTATTATTAATATTACTATTATTAACAACTTCATTATGGGTAGCAGATTTTGGCTATCACAAAAAACCACAGACCTTATGGGTCTCTAATATTTAAAAGTTTTATATAAAGATTTTATTAAAAATACTAAAATAAAATGAAAATTTTTAAATTTCAAAGAAATATTTCAGCTGTTTGTAAAAACAGTAACTGAGCGAACCATTACTTTAAAACTGTGGTTCTTAACATGTGTTCAATCGAACCTTAGGGGATAAATGAGCCAGTATCAGAAGTTCGGCAGAAGTAAAGACACCCAAGGTGTGCCCGTTCCGTCCACTCTGATCGTATGATTCTTGACGTCATGCTCCACCTGGACATCATTGGTTGCAGCTGATCACACCATATCGCTTAACCTTGATACTTGTGCTTCTGGGAATTTGGTGCGCTGAGCAATCAACTTGTGATTGTAAATTATTTATGATTTCCTTACTAATAACTATAGAGCTAAAAAAGGAAAACTATTTGATGAAAATATAGTTGTTAAGTAGCTGGATCTTCAATCCTCCACCAGCTCCACATTTTGGTGGTGTTTTCAAATTAATGATAAAATTGACCAAGCACTGATAAGTGCAGATATGAACGACGAAGAGTTGGGAAATTGAAAAGAGTAAAAATAAAAATAAATTCTCAAACATTAGTGGTTCAGACCATAGACAGTAAGTAATAAGTAATAGGTGTGGAAGATGGTGAAATCAAAGTAGCGATGACTTTATGTGAATGGAAACTGATTGACACCAAGATGCCAAGGAGGGGAATGATCAATTTATTAAATTTCCTGGCAATATTTGCAAAAATGGTGTCAAAATCGGTTTTGTTATATATAAAGATCGTCCGGCAATATAGGCCAAAAATCGGGTGAAATCAATGATTTAATTTTATGAATTTTGGAAAAGATATTTTGATTTGTTTTCTTCGAAGTATTTTTTTTAAACTGATTTGAGTAGTTTACTAAAATGAAGAACAAATGGAATTATTAGAAGAAAGTGTTGATTTTTGCCAAATGAAGCCATCTATTTTACAATCAAGATAAATACAGATATTTTAAAAACTGGTTTCTTATTATGAGATTCTGATTTTTATATTTCAATGGAAGTTATTAAAAGCGATATATTATCAGAAAATCTATGTATGAGAGACGGTACTATTGTTGGGCAAAAACTGACTTTATCCATAAGCAAACGTGAATTGTGACCTGAATGCGCAAAAATAGAACGCAGATATAGCCCTAAGTTGAGTTAAAATCACAAATAGGTAAAACATCAAATAAACACAATAAAAGAGTACACAGCATCAAAATGAAGAAACGTAAAAGTAAAGTAAAAGAAACCCAAAAGACAAGTATTGCCTGAAAAGAACACAAATATACCATAAATAAATAACCAGAATTAGGCAAATTCGAATGGTAATAAAAGAAAAAAGGAACTGGAAATGAAACGATTTCCGGAAAAACAACATTAAAAATGAATTAGGAATTAAAATTTCAATAGAAAATGAGAAAAATCTTGAAAATGACGAAATCCATCATGGCGCCGAAATTAATATAAAGACAGAAAACTAATTTATCAAAAAATTATATAAAATTAACTTAGGAATTAAAATAAATAAAAATTATAAAATAAGACTATTAACAACAGCATAGAATATTCCTAAAAATGGCCATATACACCATGGCAGCGAATTTAATTAAAATTAAATAAAATATAAAAATTAGAAAATAAAATAAATCATAAATAATTAATCAAAATTGAAATCAAAAATATCGTTCTCATGTAGTATGTTGTAGGCTTGAAATAAATCTTAGTTAGCGATTCATTTGTAAAAAATTTTAGTTAATAATTAGGGGACCGAAATTAAAGACGGATAAATGCCTTCTAGCGTGGTCTGCAAACCCGCTTGAATACTCTACGATTATAGTGTACAAAGGTACACTCACTTTCTGCAAGTATTCACCCTTCACCACAGTTCCAGCGTTGATCATTCAACGGGTGTTGAATGACATATCAAATCATGGTATTCTGGGTTGTGTTGGTGACAACACGATAGGGTAAAATGTGGTTTACCTGCAACCAAATTTCCAAAAATACGCAACACAGGTTCTATCGCTAATTTAAGATATCGCTCGAATTTATCACACCTTGGTCAAAATGGTATCGATGTTGTAAAGGAAGCTGCAAAGTAAGTTTTAGTAAAAAGGGAAACCATACAAATCATGAATTGGAGAATATATATATGGGCAGAAAAGATGAAGGTGATTCAAAAATGGCTGAATTTTTAAATGAAAAGTTGAATTAACAAGTTTTAAAAAAAGAACAAGATATTTCGGCATAAATGAAGTTATTATATTTATTTGATGACACAATAATTGAACGTTATAACATCTAATATACAATATATCTTTTAAGAACTTTTTTCAATTTTCACCAATGATTTCTTTTTAATAAATACAATATGTTGTATCCGAATCGTAGAACATACGTTAACATGCCGGACCTTCCAAATGACATCGACATATTGGTAGTTTGGAAAATAACATTAAGAAACAGACTAATCTCTTGAAAAAGCAACTCTCGACACAAAAATCTCTCACTCTTAATATAAAAACACTTAAAAACCTTAAATATTTCACAATCCTGCCTTCCTCAAGCTCTCTTTTTAATAAATTCAATGGGAAAAAAATCAGTGGTAAAATTGGAGTTTCGCTGAGAACTTCGGTTCCTCGTAATTCTATTTCAGTGGTTTAAGGGTTAATAATTTACATAATTAAGGAATCTAAATATTAGTTGGATAACCTAATTTTATATTTCAATAAATTTTAGTTAATTTTATTATATGTTCAATCTTGAGCCTTATGTTATAACTGTATTTTAAAGAATTTATTGACCTGGCTTCGACACTCATGTACCAATAAGAATTGTTTGATCCATAAAAATGTGTTTGCATTAAATAAAAACTCGATTACTATTATGTTAATTTTTGTTGTTTCCTACTCTCTGAAAGTGCTTATATACTTTTTATTCTATTAACATTTTTAACATTGAATTAATTAAAAAATTCAACAAAATTCGTAGGCAAAATTAATAACGTATATTTAATAACCAGAATGTACTTTTATTAAAAGATTTTTATTACGATTAAACAACAAAGAAGAAACTGTAGCTCACAATTATAATTCTACATGGTGTTAATAAATAGTATGATATTTATGGAATTAATAAAGCTAGTGTTAAAACTACTTACCCTAAAATTGTAAAAAAAAATAAACATTTAGTTACTGGATTTTAATATTTAAATGACAATTTATAATATAATAAAATTCAGTATAATTTGAGAAAATATTAAAAATCTGTTAATTTTTGATTTATAAAAATTCCTTGCATCAGTTAATAAATTTCAAAAAATGTTAGCAAAACAATTTACTTAAATTGAAACTTTGAAATCGAATTTTACAGAATGTGACAATTGTAAATTAATGATTATCAACTTTTGATAAATATACATATTTAGGAAAATATTTCATGAATTATAATAGAATTAATAAATTATTTAACTTACTTCAGAATTCCAAAATGCAACCTTAAAAAAATTCATTAACAATCAATTTAAAAATATAAAATACTTGAGCAGCTAGTTCATCTAACTTTTGTTTTGTTTTAAGTGTAATTTTTGAAGTCTGATTGGCATATACAATTTCATTAATGTCAAAACTTTCATTCATCATAATTAATTATCAAAAGATTTCTTTATTATTTAAACCTCAATAAATAGTTGAAATTACGAAAATATTAGATTTAAACAAATTATACTTTGCTTTATGATGTAATTGAAATCTTAAACCTTAAATAATAATGTATAATGTGTTAATAATAATGTATTTATATGATATAGGTTTGAATTCGAAAGTTTGTTCGCTATATCAAAAAAAATAATATATAGCACTTGTTTATTAAGTCGGGGTTTTGATGTTACTCTATTCTTTTGCTAGTTGAAATTTTCGGCCTATTTGTCGCTTTCCTTTATTAATTCTGATTGATTTGCATATTATCGTTCTTTGACTACCAGATCATATTATGTAAATTGAATCCTTCTCAATGTTTCTCTATCTAATCCAAATTCTACCCTTTCGTGCTGTTTCCAGCCTAACCCGGAATAAAATTGAATTCACTTTATCATACGACATCCGTTGAGTGCTCAGCGTTGGCACTGTCGCATAGGTGAGTCCTCGCCAGAAGTGAGCGTACCTCTGTACACTCAAATCGTCGAACATTCGAGCTGGCTGGTGATAGAAGGCATATGTCCATCTTTTCTTAGGTTCTACAGTTTAACGATTTAAAAGCAGGGTATTTGTTTTAACTCTTATTATTCATTATCTTCTACTGTAGGTTACTAATTATATCAGGGAAATATTCCACCGAATAATGATCAACAATCAAAAACCAATAAACATTAATAATTAATTATTAATTATGACATTTACACAATAATGTATTAACTGCCGGAATTAAGAGATGCGGGTTAGTTCTTTTATACTACGTAAGTCACGATTGGAATGTCTTAAGATTAAGACATTATTGCGCGCCAAATGTTCCTCAACAGTGTTTTGAAGGTTCCGAGCCCTTTGCCGTTTGAGTTGGATCTTAAGATCTTGAATCTCCAACTGGATTTTGATCTCCCGGATTTTTGTTTATGGTGCCAGGACTAAATCATATTCCTTCCATCTTCTGAATCTTCCATTTGAGGACCTCGATACTTGTTTGGGGGCTCTATGTCTGCCGCAACCCGTCATCCCGATCAGCTTTCATATTTTTTAACATGTTTATGAATGAAATTAGATTAAATTAACTGATATGTCATTATTAAATGTGTGTCATAATTATGGGAACGGAAATATGTAATAATTTTGATCAAGAAAAGTTTTGAACCCGCTTAGTGCCAATTGTGTAACCCTTTCTATCTATTAAACACCAGTATTAATTATTCCCAATTCATTTACCTGTGTTGGTTACTTAGGGGTGTGTCATTTTAAACTTTAAATACGTTAGGGGTAATAATAGGCATTCACTTGACTCTTTCCTAAGCACCTCCATGACTATTGTACTTTAAACCATTTGTGTACCCATGGCGACGACCATGTTGGTACTGTACACAAAGGCGAAAAAACAATGAGCAGGTGAGCTCTATTGCTAAAACTACTCCCCATTGTATTTTCTCTTCGGGTTCTAGACGGCCGATAGAAGGTCTTACTTCATCGATCATTTTCTATTTCTACTTTCCTATCTCATTCGGCTATGGTCCTCATTTTTAGATGTTTTCTATTGTTTCTTTTCAAAATTTTGTGCAGGGATGCGCCCTTATTTTTCTATTAATAAATGTTGCTAGTGTTGGGCTAAATTTCAGAGTGGAGAAAACTGGAGCGAATAGAAAAGTAAACCTCGAAAAATAAATGAAATAAGATAAAAATATAAAGTACCATCAAAATCTCACTAGTAAATAGAAAGGAACAATAAAATATCAATAAGAGAATAAGAATAAGTAAAACAAACTAAATAAAACCCAATAAACCCCTTAAGATTTAGAAATAAAACGATTTAAGACACACAACGGATAAAATAGAAATAGAATAAGTAAAAAAGTGACAACAAATAAACGAGAAATTTAAGAAATAAATAAAAAATAAAACCATTTTAAGTCTAATTAAAACAAAAAATAATATTACAATAAAATAACAATAAGTCCGCAGAAAAATAGAAGAAAAATAATAAAAATAAGAAAAATAAATAAAATAATAATAAGAATAAGTCAAGTCATTAAAAATTTAATATACGATGATAAAAACATAAAAATAATAATAAATAGTAAAAATACAAGCAGGTCGCGTCCTGATTGGACGAAAAATACTATATATGTAACGTGAAAAATTAGAAGACACCCACTTTTAATTTTCACGATTACAGGTAAAATTTTAGAAAAACTTACACCCACTTTTAATTTTCACGATTACAGATTTCAGCTTGCAGACATTCTACAGAATACAGAACCATCATCACAGAGATTTCAGAACTTACATTTAATTTATTCGAGACCAGTTTAAATTCGATTTCATTCCAGTTTTGAAGCTATAGGTATGCTGATGGATTTATATATATTGGTTTAATTTATGTAATGATGGGAAACAAAAGCAAATTCATTTCGTATAATAAATTTATTTAAATGCAAATAACCTTTTCTTCATGGTGCCGGCGACTGTACCATCTGAGAGCTCCAAGTATGATGTGGACGAGTTGGAGATGTACCACGATAAAGAGCATAACCATGCGGAAGTTCGCTTTCATATGTAATCCCGAAGATGCTGAAAATGAGAATGTAATATTTGAGAGAATGATATTAGTCATATGAGAAATTCACCAAGGGTACGATGAGATTTCGATTGTATGGAATGGTTAACATCATACTTGGAGTCCAAGATGATAGGGTCGCCGGGTGATTTTATTGATTCATTTATTCATTTCATTATTTTGGTTTTCATAAATTGTATACTAATTGTCGATTTTGTGAAGAATGAGTCGAACGGTCCCTCATGACGATGCAAGAACGGCGGCAGAGATGTATGCCTTCTTGGGTGTGTCGTGAGGGGTGAGGAGACTCCGCAGTCTGAAATGCAGTGGAAAGTGGAATTTCTCACCAAGCGCGATCATTCATAGGATATTTTCGTTCTTGTACGACCATCCCGAGGTTCTGACGATAGAGGATAATGCAAACTCCAAGAATAAGTGATTTTGTGATCGATATACACAATACTATTCGCGAAAAGAGAAAATTTCAGCTTGAGGTACATAATAAATCCATCGAGATTCGCACGGAGAACCTTCGAAACGAAAACCTTCAGTAGTATATGCAACCGTTTTATTTTGAGTCGAAATACGACATAGTTACTGTTTAAGCATCGTACTTCGGTGGGCTGAATATGGGAGAATCATAGTCTTCAGTTACGAGCAAAAATTCCAACGAGATTGATGCAGATTGTCACTATATCTTCCTTCGAGGGTGTGATCGCCAAGGCCTTAACGACTAAACCCATCGTCTGTGCACTTTTAGTACGATTATTGACTTTAGCCTATAGATAAGAGTTTCGGCCGGAAAATAGAATAAACAGTCCCGGATAATTTATCGATATAGTTACCGCCCACATGAGAAACGAAATTTGCTGATATTACCGGACTATCCACGAGTAATCTTTGTCTGCTGTCGAGCCGATCGTAGTAGGGAATTGATAGAGTGTCTGCGAGTAAGATAAGACGAGAGTAGTCCCGTGCACGAGTTGACAAATCGTTATCTAGAATAATTATTGCAAATAAGAAACCTAATAGATTAATCGAACTCACTTAAGAACATGTTTTGTCGGAATAACCACTCACAACAAATTAATTCTGTTCTCACTATATGATCGCTAACACTATCCGTTCAGGGGAGGCAAACATAAATTCATATGAGACGAATAGAAAATACCATCTGTTCTACACATCGACCAATTCCGTTCAGGGCCACATGAAAATCAAGATGTGACGGTAATGATAAGTTCGATTGTCTGAATATTACAGCGACGATATAAAGACTTTTCTATGAGTCAGCGATGCGAGGCATAATACTATATGAGCAGTTACATCATAGCAGAATCCGACTGTCAACGATTCATCTGACACTACTGTAGGATTAAAATCATGTAAGAAATACACACCTACAAATCTGCCTGAGGAATAACCTTCACACACATAAGTGAAATGTCGTCATGAACTCACACACAGACAAGCATTACTATGACGACGGCGATGGCGCGTTATTTAAAATAGAAAAATATAATTAATAATATAATTTTGATAATTTATTATAGCGAGTTCTTGCAACAATAACTAGGTAGGAATGATAGGAATCGTTTTTGAAGGTCATTAGTCTGGTTGGCAATAGCAGTAGCGTACATATGCACTCCTCAATGCACGATAACCAGGAATTTTGATCAAGAATAGTGAAGGATACAGTAGCGGGTGGGGAATAGAAATGACGAGCGAAATAAAGTATTTTACGAGTATACCACCGATTCCGTGGCCAAACGTAGAGACCAGATATAATTTAATTTATTCAATTCTCAAACCTTCCCCGTTTTCTTTTCCCCTAACTTATAAAGTCTGTTGAAATATACTCGAATGGTTGTGATTGCATGAATGTGAGTATGGGCTAATGAAGTGCATTTGTAGGTCCCTGTCGAACAGCTGGATTAGAAAGACTTTGAGTTTCGTATTCGAAACTTTAAATAACACTCTAGCGAATTTTTCAACTTAAAGATAAATTTGTATTAACTTTAGATGAATACCTCAACTAGTTCGGGAAAAAACCTCCGTCCTTGTTTCTCCTGTGCTGATAAAAATGCCGATATCGCACAGCTTCATTTATACATCGGGGAATTAAAGAAGAGAATTGACCTCTATGAGGGAACGTGGTTCTCCCCACCACAAATGAAGGAGGAGAAGAGCAAGATTCTACGTCTGGAGCACTGCCGTGACAGTCTCCTGGAAGAGAGTAGATGCCAGCGGCTAACCATAAAAGCCCAATCAGAGGCACTACACAAAGTATATTCCGAATCAGAAATTGCGAAGCGAGTTCGCGAATACCCGATACAAGATGGGACTAATGTGTTCCCAGGGCATCACCAATCAGCTGAATCGTCGTCAGCAACCAATTGCAAGGGGCATGGCCCACAATTGCCACCAATTCCCGCCCCAGCTCTCTCTGGTTATCGGCCTATGGCTGGTGGTCCCATCGGACCCTATCTTGGCTCCAATACTCGTGCCACACCTCACTCAGCCCCCAGCAGAAGCTACACTCCCTCATCGAAAGCGTAAGCGGCTGACGCGTTCGGAAAAGAATCAGAAACGCAGAAACGCCATGGCTGCGCTTGAAGCATCGTTATTTGCAGCCAAATCAACTATCCAGGAAATTACCGTTACCCATTGCATTCCTACAAAAGAAGTGTTTCGGGTAGTTCCGGCCGACAGTATCAAATTCCTCGAAGATCGTCGGTTGCCCGTTGACATCGACGAGATGCTCGCAGAAGGAGAAGCATTCTCGTAGCAAATTTCCTCT
Source organism: Schmidtea polychroa (assembly GCA_959609185.1). Taxonomy (NCBI): domain Eukaryota; kingdom Metazoa; phylum Platyhelminthes; order Tricladida; family Dugesiidae; genus Schmidtea; species Schmidtea polychroa. Next base: position 90,250 of record CAUHTR010001100.1, read on the forward strand.
CGAGTCTCGATTCTCCTACTACTACGAACTAACTTGAAGAAGAGACATTTTTGTGCCTAATTTTTAACGTTTTGTGTTTATTTAAATAATCTTGAATATATTGTGATGTTTCGGTATAATACAGCTGTTCGATTTTCTTCGATTGTGTTAATTATATGTATGATTGGCTATGGTTGAATTGCATGAGAGGAGGACCCTGAAGAGATAGTAGACGCTTG
>CAUHTR010001101.1:0-24051 GCA_959609185.1 Schmidtea polychroa
GCACTTCACCCTGAGTTTTTCGACTCGGACTCGGAGGTCTTCGGCTTGTTGTTGGGCTTGCTCGCGGTCTTTGCGTAAATTTTTGAACATTTTGAACACTGAAACAGGGTAATAATAAAATTTCATTACTCTCATCCATATACGTAAAAAGAAAATTCATTTAATTTCATTGCAAAATTATTAACTGTGTATTGGGATGAGGTCGCCTAAATCGCAAAGGTGCACTATAATCAATAAAGCCAACAATTTGTTTTGGGTTTTAGGTTACTTTAAGTCGGTTCCCTCTGACTCCTCGTGTTCTTTAAATCAAAACAATAACGACCCAACGTATATTGAAATAACAAATTCACAATCCTTTATCACCACTTTACAGTTAATAATCAAAGTTACGTTTGACCGATTCTCCGCTCGGCGTTGATGCTTTGTAAATAGATAATATTCACCTTTTATTTCTTTAGATTCTCTTTACCCACGTTTTCCTCTTTTCTGTTTGATTTGATTCTTTTTCACCTTTTCGTATTCCTGTTCTATATCTTCTTTTCCCTACTCTCCTTAATTCGTTTTACTTATTCCTAACTCGGTTTCTTCTAACCCTAGCTGAGGCAAAATGCCGATTTTCTCTGATTTTCCTTTTCCTTATATACTCCTCGAAATCGGGATGGCAAATGGTTATTGCCGAGCCAATCTTTCACTTGACATTTGCTTCCACGTATCTGCTTCGGCTGTCACCCATAATGGTCCAACGAACCAAGATAATTAATGGCCCTTCCGGCCTTTCTACACGCACTATCTTCTCCTTGCTCTTTTCCAATTAATCATTGTGTCAAGCTAATGGGCCCAAATCTTCCTTCTGTTTGCCTTTTTTCTTGTCTACCCAGCTCGGGTTTCCTTCATCTCTCGGGTTCTCCATTGGCTCGGGTTTCCCATTAGCTCGGGTTTTCTATTAGCCAATTAATTAATTAATTAACGTCTTCTGTTTTCATACATTTGAATGCTTTTCGACCAATGTTCCCTCTAATTTCTCGTAGAGTATGTGCATAGAAAATTCTGCCTGTGCAACTTTTTTGAAAGCTGCATAATTTGTGCGCTTGCGAGTTTGAAAAATTACGAAATCCGCGATTGATATAGCACACATTTCGCATTTCAATGCAAATTACTATTATATACTAGGTCAGAAAATTACTCGGATTATGAGTCAAATATATCTGGGACTGGGAGAAGAAACGAATCATTGATAAAATGTTATAATAGGTATAGAAAAATGTTCTACATTGTTGAGCTTTCAACGCTAAAACTTCAGTTTATAACATGTTTTTTAAATCAACAAATGTTTAGTACAAACTTTAAAATTTACTCTGCATTGTGCTTTTTATCAGTCTTCCAAACTGCTCGCGAACAAAGCTCCAACTTGGAAGTTCCAAGTTGGTGCTTCCAAGTTATTCAAGTTCAAAGTTTAAACATAACAAAATTATAAACAATTCACAATTTTTCCCTTCGATCTTTAGTGTTAGCCCACTCCGAATAAACTGTGTCCAGATTTATTATTCCGCCATCTAGCAGGTAACTTTTAATTCGTATGAGCATATCGAGATGAAATTCTTCTAAACGATTTCGTAATTTGTTTTTTATATTGTTCGTTAAACTGAAACCTCGTTCACAGTCCACACTTGAAGCTAGGAACGTTTCCCCTATATCCATCAGTTTGGATAGATGTTGAAACTGGTCACTTTGAAGTGAGTATGCAACCATGTCTGCATAATTGGAAACCAGTTTACTTTTTATCTTTTCAGCTACAACAAATTTGTAATCGTTATATTCTTGAACTACAAGATCAATTTCATTGAGCTCAAGGAGATTCTTGTATTTTGAGCACAGATTCTTAATTTGTTCAATACCAAAACTGAAATTGCATTGTTTGATAGCGTCACAATCAAAAGCGGACCAGTCCCGAACTTCATTCTCTGGAAATCTATCTGCAAGATGGTCACAGAGGGATTGTATGAAGTTTAGTATGGACCGCGTATCCACGTCTTCAATTTTTTTACCACTATCCTTCAAAAGAAGTTTGACGTTTTCATCCCAAGCTACTTCGCCACAGAGATACTGGCTTCTCATCTTATTCATTTTTCCTCTTGCCAAATCAAATGCATCAAGTGGCGTCAGAGAACGTTTTTGAAGAAGCACACACAAAGAAGCTAATTCGGACACACACTTTTCAAAACATCCAAATTAATTCGAATTTCGAGTTTGTTCAACATATTGTAGCAGTATTTAGAAACTGGATCATTGTTAGTATTTTTTTCTTGCTCAAAATACTTCAACAGAGGATCGTAGTTCCGAACAAGTGCTTCCAGAGCAAAATGCCTTGATAGCCAGCGCACTTCATTGATTGGTCTACATGCCACTGAATCACATTCCAAAACTTTTGCAATCTCTTCAAACTTGCACTATTTCGTGGACGATCTGCAGAACACTGTATAAACAGTCCTAATTAAAGTTTCCAGATCCCCCAATAATTTGATTTCTTTCCATGAATTTGAAATTGCAAGATCTTCGCGATGTGCAACGCAGTGCTGCTGAACTAAGTGCGGAATGTCACGTCTAAGTTGTGCTGCTACACCGTTATTTTTACCTAACATAACAGACGCATCATCTGAAGTAAACATAACCATTTTCATTAGATCAAGTCCATGCTTTGAATAGAAGTTTTTGATTGCAGAAACTATTGCAGTTGCATCACATGACTCTAGTTCTAATATTCCACCAAAAGTTGTTTTGTACTCTGATGAATTGCTTTGTCTGAATTTGAAGTATAGTATTAGGTATTTATTTACAGAAATATCTGTACTTTCGTCCACCGTTAAAGTGTGAAAATCAGCAGAAGCTATTTCACTCATCATATCCGTTTGAACAACACTATTAATGCTTTCTAAAAACTCGTATGCATAATTTTTGCATCTCCAACTATCAGGCAAATTTACATATTTTTCCATGTGTTCATGTATTTCTTGGACAGAGAGCATGGAATTGTTCATTTTCACTGCCAGCAAAACATCGTCTATGAGAATCTTAATGTCAGCTGGATTTGATCGTTTTTTTTTCAAGCGCTTCTAGTCGCTTCTTCTTTTCTGTTGGACCTTCAGAGAGCATTCCAAGCAATCCTAATCCCAAGGATGGGTTCCGATTTTTAAGAGCATATACGCCAGCTATATGCGACTTACATGACAGATGTCGTTTTAGAAAGTCCAGCTTCCACACATCATCCCAATACTTCCCGGTTGCAAATTCAACTTTTACTTTTGCATCGCGCCAAAACATACAAACAACTCCAGCATCGTCATCATATGTAAAAATTTCACGCAGTTCAACACGCACAACATTCCGTGAATGTGGTGTATCAGTCTCCACCATCTCATTAAGCCATGCGTTGTTAAACAATGTTGAACATTTCTTCCGTTTAAGAACTTTGGATAAAGATATTTTAATGCTGATTTCAATATTTTAATTTAAAAATTGAAATTTTTTAAAATTTGTGAATATTGATTTATCAACACATAAATACAGAAAAACAGACTAGCAGAATGAGCAGACGTTTTATCAAAGTATATAAATGACAAGAAATGAAATGCCCATTTGAACATAGGAAGTACGACTTCCTATCTCGATGTACCGGCACCCTCGTTTGACAGAGCCACTCTCGCAGAGTATTTACTAGTTGACCGAAATCCCATGGGTTTTTTGAAATTCCAAAGACATCGGGCGCGAGCGGTTGCATTACGCCATGTTCGTTACTTAGACATATAAAATCTTAAATAAAATTACCGAAATATCAATTTCGCCGATTGATTGTGAAATAACTAGATAAATATGTAAAATAAATTCATAATTTGATTTTTTAGACAAATTTATAGCATACTGTTTAATTTTTTAAATTTTAAATTTCGAAGCGACATTCTGCGTTTTGTAAACAACCAAAGACTTAAGATTCGTTCGGTTTATCTTTCTTTGGACCAAAGACTTATTATTTATTTATTTCACCGGCCCTAGAACAGATGGCCAAAAGCTCTGTACTTCGTTGTTGCGTAGTTTTCACTTTAATAGTCATGGTTTTATTATGGGCTATGGCGATAGAAATAGCAAATAATATTTATAGAAAGATAATTAGTATCGTGCCACATGTCCATGGCGTCATAAAATCTTATATCTTTCCTAATCGTCGCTCTTGTTTCGTTAATCAATCAATATTGCTATTTTTCTTCACTATGATAAGAACACAAATAAGTAATTAATGAAAAGTTAATTTTCAATAATGCATGGCTTATTTTTGAGAAATGAGGAATCTAAGTAAACGAGAACTTATTTTTTTGTGCGCTCGCTCTACAAGACGTGTGCGCGCACATGCGCACAGCTTAGAGGGATGATTGTTTTCGACCCTTCCTAACCATTTTCTGATAAATCCCTAAACATCATCTTGTTGACCATTAGCTACTCTATAGCTGTCCCGTTTTCCCCATTCGATTTCGATGATTTTACCATTTATTGATTTTTCTCGGATTTCCGGATTCTTGCCTTTCGTAATTGCTTTTGGCATTTTCTGATACTGCTTCCATCACACTTTCCTTTACTATCGATTCTGTGCATGATCCCGCTTTTATTTGTCTTTTTTCTTCACTTACTTTTTATTTAAATTATTAACCTAAATTTCATTTCAATTTATTTTAATTTGCGGACCTCAACATATCTCCCCCTTAAAAAAATTTTTTCGTCCTCGCACTGGCGAATGATGGATTCCTTGGACATACAACTCGCATGCATGCATTAATTTCAAACACCAATCCTTCATCATCCAATCAAACTTTAAATAATTCCTCACTAATGATTTAAGCCAATGATTTCAGTTTTAGAAATTTGAATTTATTGATACTCACAATGAAATCGACGATTATTAATCTATTCCTTAAAATTATACAATTTCAAGAGAAAATGATTATTTTGTAAAATTTTGTTGCCATATCCATATTTTATTTTTAAACATCAAAACAAAATTGAAATTATTTAAAGAAACAATTATTACTACTCTGAAGATAACTAAACCTCCTGTTGAAAGACCATGTGAAAGAATGAACCTAAATCAGCTAAACCAAAGACACCATCCGGTTACACAGGTAATTTTGTTTTCGAAATAATTCACAATTTTCTAACCAAGATAACTCAAAAATAGGAATGGTGAAAAACATTGGATTCGAAAATTTACCAAACCAAATCTATAGACGATCACTTTTCAATGGACTATTTAGTGGTTGTTGGATGCTCAGGGTTGGAGAAATCGGCTTTTGTTAACACTGTTTCTCTCTGAGCTGTACAATAATGAAAACTTATTATTATTTATTTAAGTAATTTGAATTAATTTGAATGATTTTGTTCTTTAAATATTCATGTATTCCGATGTTTACCAGAGTATTGTCAGTTATTTATTTGATTTGCCGGGCATGTTAAATTATAATAAGGCAGTGATGAAATCGGAAACACTAAACCTTATGATTAACATCGACGATGAAATAATAATAATTCATCTGATTGTCGAGCTAATCTCTATGAATCTTGAAAATAAATTTAATGAGAAAAATGAACTGGAATTAAAAGTTATATTATGATTATTATTATTATTATTATTATTATTATTATTATTATTATTATTATTATTATTATTAATATTATTATTATTATTATTATTATTATTGTAAGTAATAATAATTCGAGTCTGATTGGTCAATTGCATGAACCAATGAATCTCAGCAAAATTTACCGTTGCATACTATTATATTTCATGAATCGATTTTTTTTATATTGATATCGATATTTTTTTTATATTGTTTTATTTTTATTATTAAAAAAAATCAACAATTAGATTCAAAACGAGATTGACTATGAATATTCGATATATGTATATTTTTCATTTTAATTATTTATCAATACTTTAAAATAAAAATTTTTCAATTTCCAATCTCAATTTCTCCAAGGTTTCTTTCAGAAAAACCGAAATTTATTTTTATCATATCCAAAAAATATCTGCTACAAAAACTTATGGAGTTAATGGTCGTCCAGTAAATGATAATAAAAATAATTGTCAATTACGGGTTGGCTTTGGTTCAGATTCTTGGTCTAGATGGAAATATTAAAAGTTTACCAACTAATTGGTGGGGTCGATGTAAATGTCAATTTATTTAATTTTATAAATTTATTTATAATTAAGGTATGGCATGATGAATTATTAAAGTGGGATCCCGAAGATTAACCTAATTTGTTTAGAAAAGTATTATTTGTGGAAACCAGATATTATTATTATAATGGCTGATAGAAGAGTCACAAAAGATAAGTTATTATTGTAATTTTTTTATAGCTACTGATCCTAGTCACCATGTCATGTTTCTTCTTGGACAAGATAAGGAAGTGATATTATATTTTGATTTCCGAAAAATAAAAATGTAAATAATAATCACTTAGCAGCTCAATGATATTTATCTAATTTATCAAAATAGTAATTTCAAAAATGAATGTGTCAATTAATAAACTTTTTTTTCTGTTAGTCATTGGTTTATTTAAACTTTTAATTCATATATTTTATTTTTTGTGTAATTCATTGAAATTTGTTGTGTTTATTTTTTTTCACCGAAAATATACAAATAACTGAGTATAATCTGTAAACTCTCGTTGACATTTTAACCAGATACTCATTGATTATTTTATTGATGCATGCTATTTTGAAATTAATTAACCGGTAACTTTTAATTGTTCACAGCATGGTAACAACATTTAAAAACTTTATCTATTTCTGATTTTTTTTTATATTTCTTTCAGTAACATGGACGTAAGTAATAATTTTCTATATATCGTATTCCCTCATTGCAACAGAACCTTTGCAATCACTGTCCAGGGTAGCCAAACCCCGGTAATTGCAACTGCTCGTGTTGTTTGTTACCGAAATATTTAACTTCAACTCATATAGGTTTAATTTATTATTTTGTTTATGTATTTAATTTATTTATCAATTCTTAGTCATTTATTTATAGCACTTATTTTATATATTCATTTTACTCACTGATTTGTTGCATTATTTTTTTTATTCAATTTATTTATTTATTTATTTATTTACTTATATATTAACTTTTTCTATTTTCCGAGGACGAAAAAAAACAGGGTCCGTTCAAATGGTTTATTTAATCCAATTGATTTAGCTCACCCTCATCCTCCGATTCCTCCGATATTTCTTCTACCTTCATCCGAAACATCACAAAATCTGCTTCATGCTGAAATAGTAAGATCTCCAATCGATCCAACCGCTTTTTCAGACGGAAGTTTTCTTCCTCCAAATCCGTTATCCTACCCTGCATACCACGAAACTTCCGCTTCAGTTCTTGTGTATTTGTTTTGCACTCTTTGCACGACATTTCCGAGGCTTCTTGCATTTTCTGAAATTAAATGATAATCAGTTTTATGTATTACTCTTTATTCGCAAAGCATCAACCTTGCCTTGAATCCTATCAAAAAAATCGCACAGTTCATCTTATGATACTTGTAAAACATGCACATTGTCGATATAATGCAATATATATTTATACCTTATTTATAGCATGCAGATCACAATTTATAGTCTTGTTTCATAATATGAATATGATGGTGGTTGAAGGATAGTTAGTTGTCTCTCTTTTACACATAGCAAGATAGTGACGGTTATGAATGTTACTGACAAGATGAGAAACCTGTTATTAAAATGTAAATGAGATATTCACAATAGTTGACTGTCAAATCCGAATTTGTCCTCATTAGTTTATTTGTGTTAAGTTTTGTCGTCCTTTGAATTGGTAATTGGAAAGGTGATGTGGTTGTATATGATGTTCGTTTCGATTCATTGATCGCCTTGACTTCTACGAAAACTGTTTGCCATCTGCCTGGTTCGGTTATCCATCGCTGATATTTAACTGTTATTTCCCATACCGTCTCTAAATCAGAAGTGTAAAGTGTAAAAAAATGATTACCGGCATCTTTTCCACAATAAAATACAAAAGTAGTTCGTTTCATTGTACACTCTCTCACCTTTGCTCGTCGAAACCCAGATTCTTGATATACATAATATTTTACTGGATTTGTCACTTTAAATTTTACTGGGTATGCATCTGAACACTCTGCTACGTTTACCAACGAATATACTCTTCCCATTTCGGTTTGGGAGCAGTCGTATGCCACCAATGAATTCGCCGTGTTTATTATTCCAAATAACATAATAATAGAAATCATCAACCATGGAAATGCGAGTTTTCCCTTTTTCCTTACTGTCTCTGTTTTTGGGCTCTCAGTCTTTTGTGTCAACTTTTTCCACTTCGTCAAATATTTATTCGTCATTTCAGTGGCTTTCTTTATCAATGATTTTGAATTGTCAGTTTCCAGACAACCATAAATACCAATCTCCAATATTATATATGCTAGCACTGTTAATATTACATCTCGATCCAACTCGGTTCGTGTTAGGTCCTCAATTACTGCTTCCTTACTATGAGGAAGTTTTATGATGAAGAAATTTTTAAATTGAAAATTTTAAAAATTAAAGTTTAGATTAATTTTTAAAAAAACAAAATAAGAAGATATTTTAATTAAAAATATCTTCGTAGAAGATTTGTTTAAATAAGATATAATTTGATTTTGATATTTATTGAAATAAAATTTATGGAAACAAAAACTGATTTTAATGTTTTACAGGATGAACCTCCTAATATGGTGGCAGCGGTAAACACGGACGCAATCACCGAAAGATTGCTACCAAAGGTATTCTGCCAAGGGGACGATTTGGAAAAGTTCATTAAAAGATGCGAAATTTATTTCGACGCCAAGGGAATCACGCAGAAGAAAGACCAGGAAAGATTAACATCTTGCATGATTGATGAGGATCTCCTGGAAGTGTACGCCAAAACAATGAAAAAAGCCGAAGGATTCCAGGCTAGGTTGTGATTGGCATTCGATCGTGAAAGAGATGTTTTAAAGGATCTACAAAACTTGTTGAATTACAAGCGGAAGGGTGAAGAAATAGAAACGTATTTTAAAAAGGTGGAGGACCTTGTTGATAGGTTGTTCGAAAATAAAGAATTTACCAAAGAGAAATTAACAGCAAGGATGTTAATAGTATGTGCGGAGAATAAAGAAGTTGAGAAAGAAGTGATACTACGGAAGATAAAAAGCACAGAAGAAATAAAGGAAACACTAACTCTGATGGACAAAGTAGACAAGCAAAGAGAGCAGATAAACAGTATGAAAAGTTACGCCAGAGTGGTCTATCAGGAACCACAGGGAAGAGTACAATACAAGAAGAAAGAACAGAGAGAAGAAAGTATCCGAAGAGAAATGCCAGAATGCTGGTTATGCCACAAAATAGGACACACGAAAATTGATTGTCCAATAAAAGGTAAAATAGAATGCTGGACATGTCATAGAAGCGGACATATAAGTAGAAACTGTCCAGATAAAAAAGCCCCAAGATGTTTTGGGTGTGGGAAAGAAGGTCATATAAGAAGATTGTGTCAGGAAATAAGTTGTGAAAGATGTAGCAGAAATGGTCATAGATCCGAGGAGTGTTATACAAAGATGAGGTACGGGAGAGCGACGAAGAGACAAAGATTCACGGGAAACAGATACAGTCGGATAAATGGTATCGAGGAAGAAGAAGAAAGGGAATCGTGTGTAGAGACAAATGAAGATAATTTTAGGAAGACGTACCCAAACAACAGGGCTCCACCAGTAGAGGAGTTGGTTGGAGCCATATTCTAACAGAAAATTTGATGGGATATCCTCAAGGGGCAGAAAAGTGGGAGAATGTTGGAAGGGTAAGCGAGAAAGTATACAGGTTCCTAAAGAGAGAAATGTTTGAAGAGGAAGTGGAAAGAATTGGAACCGTTGAAACGGAGCAGGTTGTTGAAATTTTGTATAACAGAATGCAAGGAAGGCCTAGTATAACAGTAAGGATGAATGGGGAAAATTTCGACTGTTTATTAGACACTGGGGCAAGAATCAATGTAATGAGTGTGAACTGTTTCAACAAGCTACGAGGACAACAATTGACGAAAAGTGACGATAAGTTACGATGCGCAAACGAGAGTACGATCGAGACAATAGGAAAAACGAAGGTGCAAGTAACCATTGGAAATGTTTCGAAGGAAGTTATATTCATTGTGGCGGAGAAAGTGACACCAGACGTGATTGGAGGAATCGAATTACAAGAAACATTTGGATTTAGACTGTTAAAAATTAAAGATATCGAGGCTAGTGAAAAAGACAAGAACTATATTTGTAACATTGAAGCAAAATTTGGCAGAAAAATAAAGGATGAAGAACGATTGATACGAGCGTTGGAGCAGTTAAAGATTAATGAAGATAGCAAATTAAAGGAAATTATAACAAACAGTGGAAACGTGTTTATGGCAGATAAATGGGATGTGGGTCGCACACATTTGGTAAAACACAAGATAGTTACAAGAGGTGAGCCGATAAACATAAAACCATATCGCCAACCACTAAATTTGGAATCAAAGATAGAAGAAGCAATACAAAATTTGTACGAAAATGGAATTATACGGAAATGTAACTCTCCATGGAATACACCGCTAATGTGTATGGAAAAAAGAGAAAAAGGATATTAGACTATGCTTGGACTTTAGACAGCTGAACGCGGTAACAGAGAGGCAGGCATTTCCAATGCCAAACATAGACGAGATGTTGGATTTGTTAGGAGGATCCGTCTTTTTCAGCTCAATCGATCTAGGTAATGCATATTACCAAGTGGAACTAGAAGAAGAATCACAGGAGAAAACAGCTTTCTCAACAAAGAACGGACAATATTGTTTCAACAGAATGCCGTTTGGAATTGCAGCAGCACCAGGTACGTTCCAAGAAATGATGACAAAAGTATTAGGCAAAATAAAGGGAGCAATGGTGTATTTGGACGACATCTTGATTTATTCAAGCAGTAAAGAGAAACACTATACAATACTCGGAGAAGTGTTAAAGGCGATTGAGGAAGCAGGCATAAGGATTAATCCAGAAAAATGCCAAATAATAAAGGAAGAAATCAGATTCTTAGGACACATAATCAGCAAGGAAGGAGTACAGACAGATCCATCTAAAATTCAGGCCATACAGAACTTTGGGAAGCCTAATTGCGTAAAGAAACTCCGAAGCTTTTTAGGTATTTGCAATTATTATAGAAGATTCATCAGTGATTATGCAAAGAAGGTAAGGATGTTAGAACAATTATGTAGCGGACCAAGTAACAAAAAATTAGAATGGAGTGAAGGAACGAATAGCGTGTTTGAGGGATTGAAATTAGCACTCACGACGGCGCCAATCTTATGTTTTCCGGATCTGAAAAAGGAGTTCATTTTAGATACCGACGCTAGTTTCGATACCATTGGAGCAGTACTTTCACTAAGAGATAAAGATGGAAAGGAAAGAGTAATTGCGTATGGATCACACTCGATGACGAGCCACGAGAAAGGATATTGTATTACAAGAAAGGAGCTATTGGCGGTATATTATTTTTGCATTCATTTTAAGCACTATCTCTACGGAAGAAGATTCACGCTCAGGACAGACCACAAGGCAATCACGTTTATGATGACAACCAAGAAGCGATTACTTCACAATTCCAAACATGGATCAATTATTTGAGCAGTTTAGATATAAGAGTAGAATACAGAAAGGGTATTAATCACCAAAATGCAGACATGGTGTCGAGAACTAAATGTGATACGTGTGTTCAATGTCAAATGGCCCACGAAGAAGCTAAGAAAGGAAAGATAAAAACAAGATTACTAGACTCGATCAGAGAAGAGGGAAGAAGCAACATCCAACATGGAATTGTAGAAGAAGTACGAAAGAAAACGATGATACCTGAAAATGAGTTACAAGAAACAATAAAGGAAATACATAGACTATTGTGTCAAGCTGGAGTCGAGAAGATAGCCGATTATATGAAAGATGGATATGTTGGAAAACACCTGTGGAGTAAGATTCAGGAGATTGTTCGAAGTTGTGAGATTTGTCATAAAACCAAGGCTTTAACAATAACAACGAAAGAACCAGTAAAAAGACAAGATTCGAAGGAAATGTTCAAAATTATATTCGTGGATATATGTGGACCGTTGGCAGAAACAAAAGGACGTAAGAAGTATATATTGGGCATAATAGATCAGTATAGTAAGTATCAAGTCTTGACAGCGATAACAAAACAAGACGAAGAAACAATAAAGAAAACGATTTTAGAAAAGTGGATTTTAAGATTTGGATGCCCAAAGGAGATAAGAGTTGATTGCGGAAAGGCGTTTGAATCAGGAATGATGAGAGAATTCACAAAGATGCTAGATATTAAATTATGTTTTTCGAGTCCATACCATCACCAAACAAACGGTCAGATATAAAGACAATTCAGGACAATACGGGATTTGATAAATGCTACTTTACAGGATAGAAAGAAGACGGATTGGGCAGAGATATTACCAGAAGTCGAATTCACTTTAAATGCAACCAAACAAAAAACGACAGGGAAAAGCTCGGCAGAGATGGTTTTTGGAAAAAAGATTAGCAGGGAAAAATGGTACGGGTTAAAAGAAATACCGATAAAGGAAGAACTAGAAGAACGAACAAGGAGAAAATTCAATGTAGGAGAAGAAGTATTAGTAAAAGTAGAAACACGCCACAAAGGCCAGGACAGGTATGAAGGTCCGTACAAAGTGATAGAGAAAGTGCATGACAGACGATACATCTTAAGAAATGAAGATGGAAAAAGGATCGAAAGAAATGTGGAAAAACTTAAAAATTTCTTAAGAAGGGGGATATGAGGAAGTTTTATGATGAAGAAATTTTTAAATTGAAAATTTTAGAAATTAAAGTTTAGATTAATTTTTAAAAAAACAAAATAAGAAGATATTTTAATTAAAAATATCTTCGTAGAAAATTTGTTTAAATAAGAAAGATTAAAGAAGATATAATTTGATTTTGATAATTATTGAAATAAAATTTATGGAAACAAAAACTGATTTTAATGTTTTACAGGATGAACCTCCTAATACTCACAAAATTCCTTTTCTTCATAATTTCTTTTAATTATCAACGGTAATCTCCTCTTTAATTCCGTTGCCAATCTCTTTACAACTCTTTTCCCCCCTCCGATGTATCATCTTCTTCTGTTTCAGTTTCATCTAACACGTACAATTCCGTAACTAAACTTTTTAATATTCGCTCAGTCTCGCTTGATTCATCTAGACTCAAAGATTCAGTTTCCGCATCATTCTGTCGTTTCCGACATATCGCAATGTCATTTTTCGTTTCAACGAAGTTCTCTTCACTTTTCATCTCATCTATGCTCGGTAGTACCCTATTACCGGTGCTCATTTCCTCGATATCCCTTGTAACTTCATTTTCCGATCCCACTTCCTCATTTTCCATTGTTTCTAATCTCTGCAATTCATTAATTTCTTGATCAATTTCTCCTGGGTCATCTACAACTTCAGTTTTAATCTCTACATTATCATTATCCATTTCCTCATACGGAGGCCAAAACGGTACTATTACTGCATCTCTTTCCCTTTCGTTACTTTGCTTCGTTGCGTATACATTATTAATACAATTTGGATTACATCCGTTATTCAGAAAATATTCGTCATCATCCAATTCTCGTCCTTTGAACGTCAACACGATAATTCCTTCATTACCTAATATATCCGCTGCTTTTTGTCGTATTTTCTTTGCCTTTACACTCCAATGATCCTGATAATATTCAGTAGTTTGATCCGCAATATTCAACACTATTATCAAAGACTTCGCACTATTGTCTGCTACACCATAATGATTACCTAGTTCTCGGATTATCTCTTTTAACTTTGTCTGATAACTTGTCGGTTTATTAGTATACGGTAAAATGCATTCAACCAATCTTTCTTTCATATCTCGATCCATTTCAATGCTCATGATGAAGTCGATACTCGCATTAATTTCCTTTTTATTCCCTGCATATAGAGTATCTTGTAAATCTGCTAGAACTTTGCCCCAATTCTGTCTACCTGAATTCAAAGTATGAACTGTATTAACGACATTTACTTTATTTTTCCAACCTGGTATCAAACCGCAAACTACCAAGTACTCATCATCTTCCAAACATCGATTATCGAAATTTATTTGCACTCGCCATCCACTGTATTGACGCAGTATGTGCTCCTTTAGCTCTTTGATTTGTCCGTAGGCGTTGACACGGAATTGGCACCTTACATTATCAAGTCCAGCTGTTTCCACTATGATATCAGCTAGATTCCTTGTTGACCGTAAAGCCTTGCCAAACTTCTGCATTTGTTTAGCTATCTCATCGTCTCTGTTTACCGTGAATACATAAATTTATTGCTCTTTTCAGTTCACTCTGGGTTAGTGACATCAAACTGAGTTCTGCGATCCATTGTTTCAACTAGGAGTTGTCAGTTTCTATTCTAGTAAGCCATCTCTCAACTCGGGCTAACAATGATTCTCATCTGATCCGATTTTTCTCACTTTTGTGGCGGGTTTTTCCTCACCGTTTGACACGGTTCTAAATATCATATGAGATTCAGTTTCCTCGTCGGATTCGAATTTAGCCACTAATTTGTTCAACTTCTGTTGCATTTCTCGAAATTCCTTTTCCATTTTGTCTTGAAATTCATCTCTTTGCGCATACGTCATATTACTGGTAGTTGGAATATCCTCTTTGAACCTGATCGATTTCTTTATAATAGGTCTGCTAAATCTCTCTGAGTTCCTTGGGCAAGATCCCGCCATATGACCGTATCCCTTGCACGAATGGCATTGTATTTGTCCATTGGTATTAACTTTGTCCTTTTGTGGTGATGGTGACGTTGACGATGATCTTGATCTAGTGAAACAGTTTCTGCTAATATTCCCTTTCTTCCCGCATCGAAAGCATTCGACATCACTGTTGATCCTTTTGTTATCCGTGAATCTCTTGTTAGGGCTGGGATATTTCCCATATTTGAACCAATATTGATTTGAGTAATGTCCGGACTTTTTGCAATGTTCGCACTGAGGGCTATTTGACTGTCCATTTGATTGCACGTTCATGGCTGATCTACTTGCTTGAACTCTATTGCTCGGTCTCAAAATTGGACTGCTGATTTGGTTCATTTTCTTTTCATCCCATGGTGCTCTCACCGCAGTAATTGACCTCTCACGTCTCTCCACATTAACTCCAAAAGCATCTGATTTTTTTGCACTTTTCAAGTTCGTCTCGATCTTCATGGCTTTCTTCATGAGCTTCTCAAAATTTGAAAAATCCACATAACATAGGGCCTTTTTGATTTCGGAGTGGGCTGCGGTTATAAACTGATCTTGTAACAACTCTTTAAGCTGCTTGGCCATATCTACTTGATCTGGTTTGACTTCAAAGGCTTTATCTGCTAAAGTGGTCAGGAGATAAGCAAACTCACTGACCGATTCATCTGGACCTTGAACTCGATTATAGAATTTCTGTCTCATGATTCTTTTGATATCTCCACCAACCAGTTTCAGTGCCATTGCATCCTTCAATTTGGTCCAATCATTGCCAATGTTTCGTTTGCGAACTCAACAGGGTCTCCTCCATATTGATTTATTGGTAATTTTTTACAACTTGCGAAATCAATCATCTCTCTATTGAGAGGCATAACAGCATTATCATTTGCCATTTGGCAAAGTTTCTGACTTCTGAGGTTGTATCGACTCACTTTGAGCTAAACTTCAAACGTTAAACAATAATTTAAATTTACTTTTTAAATTCATTAAATCTTCCACTAATAACCTTTAATATTTATCTCGTCAGTACTATTCTTCAATACTTTTTTTAACAAATTTCAATTATACTCCACCGACTTTCAATCAAGTCGATATTATTTTCCAATAAAATGTTTTTCCCCACTAACTTTCAATAATTCTCAGTCGACTTTCAATCACGTCGGTATTATTTTTCAATAATTTTTTCCATAACTTTCAATAATTCTCAGCCGAATTTCAATCACGTCGGGCTCACCAGAATATATGTTGGGTTTTAGTTAATTTAAGTCGGTAATCTCTGACTCCTTGTGTCCTTGTAATCAAAACAATAAACTACCCAACATATATTTGAATCACAAAAATATATTCTTTTCTCAACAATAAACAATCAATAATCGAAGTTAAGTTTGACCGATTCTCCGCTCGGCGTTGATGCTTTGATAAAAGATAATATTCACCTTTTATTCGTTTTTACCTTTTCGTTTTTACTTTCGTTTTTACCTTTCGCCCATTCTCGTTTCTTTTTACCCTAACTGAGGCAAAAATGCCGATTTGCTCTGATTTTCCTACTCCTTATATACTCTTCAAAATCGGGATGACAAATGGTTATTGCCGAGCCAATCTCTTACTGCTTCCGCGGTCACCCATAATGGTCCAACGAACCAAGATAATTAATGGCCCGTCCGGCCTTTCTACACGCACTCTTCTTGCACTCTTACAATTAATCATTGTGTCAAGTTAATGGGCCCAAATCTTCCTTCTGTTTATTTTTTCTTCTTGTTTACCCAGCTCGGGTTTCCTTCATCTCTCGGGTTCTCCATTGGCTCGGGTTTCCCATTAGCTCGGGTTTTCTATTAGCCAATTAATTAATTAATTAACGTTTTATGTTTTTACAAATTTGAATGCTTTTCGACCCTTCCTAACCATTTTCTGATAAATACCTAACCATCATCATCTTGACCATTAGCTAATCTATACCTGTCCCGTTATCCCAATTCGATTTCGATGATTTTACACTTTATTGATTTTTCTCGAATTTCCGGATTCTTGCCTTTCGCAACTGCTTTTACCGTTTCATACTTTCCTTTACTATCAATTCTGTGCATGATCACGCTTTTATTTGTCTTTTTTCTTCACTTACTTTTTATTTCAATTTTCAACCTAAATTTCATTTAAATCTATTTTAATTTACAGACCTCAACACTATTGATGGTCTATTTGTTGGGTAACATTCACTGTTTGATTGTAGATATGGAATGTAACTGGGTTTGATTCATTAACTAATCGTATTATATGTTGACCCATTGACTATTACTATCAGTTCCATTTTCATATAGGGATTTTTCATAATAATTGGTGGGTTACGGGTAGACCATATTTTAATTTTTCGAGCTGTTTCCAGCGTAATCCAGGATACAATGATGCTAAACCGCTTGATACCCATTGAGTGATCAACTTTGGAACTGTATCAAGTGGGTGAGCATACCTTTGCAAGCCACTACTATGCATTGCACTGACGGTGGTAAGTGTCGGGGTTGGTCACGTACCTGAGTACCCCACTTTCCCCTCATATTGCAAAGGTTTAAACGGCGGGAACCTAAGTTACATGATTGGTTTTCTTATGAAGGGAAATTGCATTTGAAATTCATAATGCTTGGAATTTATTAGGTTGCCAACCAAGTCGACTATTTTCAAATGTGATTCTAAATCTCCAAACCCTGTAATTAGAACAGTGCATGGATTTGCGATTCTTACGGTAACGAAACATCTAGAAGCGCAGAACGTTTAACTGGAAATGGAACCATGTAATGACAATCCTGATAGAGTTGGGTCACCACTTGCGATCAATCAATCTGGAAATGTACTACTCTAACAAAACTAACCCAATTTCGGTTACTCATCTACAGGCAGCCCCTATATCGAATTTACTTAACGATATCGAATCAACAGAGGCTATTCAATGTTTAGAAAAGAAATTAAGAGAAAGCAACTTGTTAATAAAGGAAATGAATATCGAGAATATTGTGGTCAAATTCAACACGCCGTCCAAAGACTCTCTCCGAATTATTCCCCGAAAATCCTTCTGTAAATTATTCCCCGCAAATTACTTCTTAAAATCCAAAAGAAACACAATTCAGCGACAAAATGTTTATTAATAATTAAATATTACAACAAAACTGAGAATCAATATAATATCAATTTCCAACATTTAAATTTTTAAAAGAACCCGATCGTATGAGTCCCCGCGACGGCAACCATTAAAACAAACATTAGAATAATAACATCATATATATTTTAACATTTTAATTCCAATTTTCTCATAATACTCCATTGCACTCTACAACACAAAATACTAAACCCTTCAACATTCGAATTATAATCAGTTATAAAACATTTAATTATAACAAACTTAAACCACCCTTTTACTCACATCCCCCCGAGTTTGTTAAGTATGCACACTCTCTTCTTCGTTGCGTGCTCGTATATTTTTAACATGCATACATACCCATCAACAGAAACATTCCATGCCGAATTTACATCTGTTACCACACCTTCTCTCCACTCATCCATGCAAGACGCATTACCACCCTTTACATAAACGACATCACCAACTCGAAACTTTCCACTCGTTTCATTGTCCCGATCTCTTTCAACATTTTCGTCATTCAACTCGTATGCATATATGGAAGCAAATGGCACGGAGCATTCATTTTGACCCTCGCGCGGCGACGCATTATACCAAAACAGCATTTCTTCCACGGTTCCCCGCGTTCGTGCCACCATCCTTTTTATTGTCCTGTGGTTACGTTCCACAATTCCATTTCCAGAAGGTTCATACGCACATCTATATATATGCTTCACTTTCCATTCATCACAAAATTTTCTCAATGCATCGCTTTTAAACGCTCCTCCATTATCACTAAGTAATTCTCTGCAAAACCCTCTTTCGAACATGGTCTTTCTTATCGCATTCAACACGCTTCGTCCACTTTCATCTTTCAACTCATGCCATATTGCATACCTCCCGGGTCCGCAGTCCACTACCGACAAATACTTCTTTCCCTCCAAATGCACAACATCCACTGCTATCCTGACCCACGTGCCACCTACGCTCAACCCACCTTTCGGCATTCTACACGCATGCGGATCAACGGTAGCACACTTAAAACAATTTCTCACGACCGCCTCCACGTCCTTTCGTTTAACCACGTCAAATTTCTTTTTTACAAAATACATGGTTCGATCAACGCCAAAATGATGTTTTTCATGTTCTAATGTTATTTGATCCACTTCAACACTCGCGCACGCATGCGTTCCGCGATTACGCCCCACTCTCGTCAATGCATCCGCCTTATTCGCTCCCGATGGAATCCATTCGACAGTAACATTCAAACCGTAATCGGTAATCATTTCCTCAATTATATCTAATCTTCGCTTTATCAAGTATACGTGCATACCCTTCACGTGCACCTTTTTCGATTTTGTCAACAGAGCTTTAATCCACGCCACGACCGAAGTTGAATCGCATTTCACAGTTATATCGGTGAATTTCCATTCAATTGCCATCGCCACGCCTTTTATGAAGGCATCCAATTCAGCCACGTTTATGTGTTTCGCGTCGTCAACTTTTCGAAGCCATACTGCATCTTCCACACATTTTTCCTTTTGCTCCACGTACACCGCCATCGCAACACTGCTCGCATCCGTATATACTGTAACATTTCCACTTCCATCTACGCTCCATACCCCCTGCGCTGGATCCTCACGTTCTATACGTTCCAGCAGCATTTTTATATCTCGTTTCGTCTCGTCGCCTGCATAATCATCCCATTTAGTACCCTTCATATTTCTTTTAATTACGCTACACTCAAGTCGCAACGATCCACATATAGGATAATGCCCTATGACTTTTCCGCATAATGAAAACACATCTCGACGCGAACAACTTTCCGTTTCACATTTCAAATCACCCAAGGGACCACGCCCCCACCATCGCTTGCCATCCTTCTTCCCTTGCAACTGCAACCCTAGTATACGCATGTTATCGACATCTTCGTGATCCTTTGTCACTAATCCAAATTGCTTCAAATGATTCACAACTTCGCATTCCGCAATTCCATTCAAATTCACAATTATGTCATCAACGTAGTGTGAAGTATTCTCATTAACTTTCGAGTTCAACTTGAGAACGTACGACACTATACCATCCATTATTTTCGGCGCACTCTTCAATCCGAATCCCAATCGCGTAAGTCGATAACGCGTTTTGTTGTGTGACACTGTCTGATACTTCCATAGCGACTCTTCAACATGAATTTGCAAGTACGCTCGCTTTAAGTCAACCACTGCCACATTGTCGCCCATTTTTCGCCATCTTCTCAACTCAGACCTGCATTCCTGCGCATCACCTGTGTGACTACTCACGCTCTTATTTACCGATTTATAATTCAACACTGGTCTCACTTTGTCTTTCTTCTGCTGCACCACAGCAATCAACGGCAATATACCTTCCACGTTTTCATCCGTTTGCACCAATATGCCTTCCTTTATCCACGCATCAATTTCTTCATCGAATTTGTTCTTCATTTCTTGCGATATCCCATAATTTGCAACATTTTCATGCAAGAACGGTTCTCGTTCGTTCCACAACCATTTAACCGTCCACTTATCTCCATCAAACCACGCCTCATAATCCGGATCACTAATTTTATGTTCGACCGACATCACCGCCCTAACGCCGCAACCAACACTTTTCCCATTATCGAACTTCACACCTTCTGACGTTACACGCATTCCGCCCATTTTCGTCAATACATCCATTCCCACTATAATATCGATTCCTTTCAACATCTCAGCCAACACTATACACTGCACATTCATCCGTTCACCTACCATGTCCAACACAACACGTCGCATTTCACTACTCTCCCCGCATTTTCCATTTGCAAGCAATAATCTCACGCTACACGTTTCATGATCACCTTCTTTCGACACACCATTTCTCAACAACGTGTGCGAACAGCCTGTGTCAATCAACGCCCTACACCGCACGCCGTCCACCGTCACCTCCATTACATTATTCGCGCTTACCTGTCCACACGGACGTCCGCCAGCGCACGCGAACTCCGTTGCTCGTTTCCCCGCACGTTGCGTTCATTTTCATCAATTGGCGTTTTCCGCATTCCATAACGTTCACCGCACGCGTTCGCCATATGATTCTCATTCCCGCAAATATGGCATTTCCGCACAAACCCAGTCCGATTACGAAAACAATTTCGTGCCAAATGCCCCTGTTTTCCGCAGTTGTAACACACGACACTTCTTACCATGTCGTCACGCACGATCGCGCAGCTTTGCACACTCGTCCCAGTAGCCGTTATCGCTTTCGCTACTCCGACAACGTCTTCCAACGTTAAACTGTCTTCGTTGGGCATTGCCTTAATCGCATTCGACACAGATTTTTGCAGACCACACACAAAGGCACACTTGATCACGTCTTTCGATTCTATTCCCGCGCTCTTCGCTAATCTCTTTAAGTTTATGGCATGCAAATCTACCTTATCACTCACACATTTCAAGTTGACAAACATTTCATACGCTGTATATTTGTTTATGCCAAATGTTTTACGCAACGCCGATTCCACACCCCCTTTCACGTCTCGTTCTTCCTCAGACATATTCATATACACGCTGAAGGCCGGACCATCCAACAATAACGGCATAATGCGTCTCGTGTCCTTAATGCCTTGCACATCGCACACCATTCTAACCCGTTCCAACCATTCCTCAACATCCAAACCCCCATCATACTTTGTCACAACATTCAACACCCTTATAGACGACTTCACCGAGTCTTCATCCCGAATCCCCCCTTCATTCATTCCACTTTTTACTTTACTCGTCATTTTAAACAATTTATTTTAAAAATCGAATTTCAAATTGTTTTTAATAATTAAATGTTTCCAATACTTTTTACAACTCAAACTATTGAAAAGCTATATTATGTGTTATTCAAAGTACAAAAAATATCTTGCCCGGATAGCTTGTGGTCAAATTCAACACGCCATCCAAAGACTCTCTCCGAATTATTCCCCGAAAATCCTTCTGTAAATTATTCCCCGCAAATTACTTCTTAAAATCCAAAAGAAACACAATTCAGCGACAAAATGTTTATTAATAATTAAATATTACAACAAAACTGAGAATCAATATAATATCAATTTCCAACATTTAAATTTTTAAAAGAACCCGATCGTATGAGTCCCCGCGACGGCAACCATTAAAACAAACATTAGAATAATAACATCATATATATTTTAACATTTTAATTCCAATTTTCTCATAATACTCCATTGCACTCTACAACACAAAATACTAAACCCTTCAACATTCGAATTATAATCAGTTATAAAACATTTAATTATAACAAACTTAAACCACCCTTTTACAACAAACTTAAACCACCAAACTACTTACTGTTATCCTCGAGAACACCTATTTTACCTTTGAACAAAATATCTTTAAACAAGTTAAAGGTCTGCCTATGGGTTCTAGCATATCAGGACTGCTAGCAATCATCTTTATGGATAACCTCGAACGACAGACACTGAGGACCATACAACCCATCGGTTTCTATGCAAGATATGTAGATGATATCTTCATCACGACCAAAAACAGAAAAGAAGCGGAGGAAATATTTCATACATTCAATGCGGCTCATCAAGATATTAAGTTCGAAATCGAATATCCGGAAGAAGATGGATCCCTCAATTTATTGGATTTGAGAATCAAAATAGAAGAAAATACTCCAAAATACGGGTTCTACAGAAAACCAGCTCACAAAGAAATATTTATGCACCAAAGATCAGCGCTTCCATACTTACAGAAAGTACATGACATAAGAAACGAGAAACGAAGAATAGCCAATCGATGCACGGAGAAAAACGAAAACTTTAAAGAGCAATCAAATTTCAATAAAATCCTACACCGAAACGGATACCAAGGTGAGGACATTGAAAGAATGAATTCTACCCAAAGAAGATCTAGGGAATTAACACAAAAGAATCAGAAATATTTCTATCTGAATATCCCATTCATCAGTGACATACTCGACTTCAAGATCCTGAAAGAACTTAAACGTACCGGTCTTCCAATTCGGATAGCACATAAATCTTGGACATTGAGAAGGGCTCTGGCAGGCAACATAAATAGAGAAAACAATTGCACAATGAAGAACTGCCAGACACCGAAAGATATGTGCTTTAGAAAAAACATCGTCTATTGCATCACGTGCAATGTATGCAATGAAATCTACATTGGAAGTACCCTCAGGACATTGCACCAAAGAGTTAAAGAACATCTAGATCCTGGTGGAACATCCTCGTTGGGCAGACATCTCCGGCAGTGTCAGCAAACAGAGGAAAGAAAAAATATTTCAATAGAAATCATAGCTAATGGAAACATCCAAAAGAAAAATGTCAGATTCAAAGAAGCGATTCTCATCATAAACAGACAGCCAAAGATCAACACTAAAGAAGAAATCAATGAAATCATGAATTTGATCTGTTGTCATTGACTTTGAGAATAACTGACAATATATAAAGAAATTAAAAAAAATAGAATAAATTAAAAAGTAATAATTAGAATAATATAGAAAAAAATTTTAAAAAATAGGGTTTGAAAATCAAAATTGACACATTTATTGAAATATTTAAATAGCATATATAAGTAGTTATTGGAGGCTTTATTTAAAATATTTTCAAATATTTTATTAGGCTTCTAGAAGCTAATTATAGAAGCTGTAAAAAATTTAAAAATTTTTAGTTTGTGTCATTTTGAAATTTTAAATGTAAAAATTTTAAAAGTTTTTAGTAAAACAATTCATTATATTTACAACCAATGAGAATTAAGAGAAAGGAAATAAAAGAAAGATTGAAAGGTATTTTGGGGAAGAACATTGCTAAATTCCAGGAGATTGACAAGGACTATCGTATAGTCGAAAATTCTTTCATTAAATACATTATTTGCAGCAAAAGGCTTAAATTATCATTTTATTGTTTTAAATAATAAATGCTGCTACCAAGCAATCATCATTTTATACTAATACTAATAATAATAATAATAATAATAATAATAATAATAATAATAATAATAATAATAATAATAATAATAATAATAATAATAATAATAATAATAATAATAATAATAATAATAATAATA